>MJUU01073866.1:0-26002 GCA_002080025.1 Modiolus philippinarum
TTTGAATGAATTATTTTTTTTTATTAATAAAGCCCCGTGCTATTTCCCGCCAAATCGATTCGGAATACAATTCTCAATACGTGTTTAACAAGACATACTTTGTTAAGTACCACACTGATTCAAACAAGAAGTACACCGATACTGACGTAATCAAAATGTTAGAATTTTTGATCGACAATATTTTTGTCGAATTCGGAGGTCGTGTTTCCCAACAGACAATAGGGATTCCTATGGGAACTAACTGCGCGCCGCTTTTAGCTGACCTTTTCCTTTACTCGTACGAGGCCAAGTTTTTACAAGGCCTTATTCAAAGAAAACAAAAATATTTAGCCCAGTCCTTTAATTTCAGCTTCCGCTACATAGACGATGTACTTTCTCTTAATAATCCTAAATTTAAGGAGTATTTACATCAGATCTATCCCAATGAGCTTGAAATTAAAGAAACAACTGAAACACCTACTTCAGCTGTTATTGTATATTGACGAAGATGGACGTTTGAAGTCTAAGCTGTATGATAAACGTGATGATTTTATATCCCAATTGTGAACTTTCCCTTTATTAGCAGCAATATACCTACCTCTCAAGCCTATGGAGTGTACATTTCACAGATGATTCGCTATTGTCGAGCTTGTACAGTGATTTTTTGAACAGGGCAAAAATACTGTCCCAAAAGCTGCTTAGTCAGGGATTTGTTCAACCTATTTTAATTTCATCCCTCAAGAAATTCCATGGCTGTCACCATAACATCATCGAAAGATATGACGTGTCTGTATCCCAAATGAAAGTGGACATTTTCAGCTAGATTCACGTCTTCCCGGATTTGACTTCCGACTTAGACATTTTCCTGGATTGACCCACTCACGGTGTGACGGGTGCTGTTAACAGAGCATGGCATACTTACCCTTCCGGAGCACTGATGTCACTCTCAGTTTCACTGGAGTTCACACTGTGAGTGCTTTGCTTTGAATGTTGTGTTTTCTGTTTCTGTGCTTTGTGTCTGTCTAGCGTCATTGTTTTGTGTCTGGCGTCATTGTTTTCTGTGTTCTCGTTTTGGTCATGCCTTTGGACTTCGATTTTTGTGGATTTCACTATTTTGTTCCTTCGGTATTCTACTGCCGTTGTTTTATAGTTACAGGAAAAGATTACATCACTTTACCCTGATTATTACTCTATTTTATCCACTCTCGATAGTTAAACTTGAAAATTTTAAAGAAATAAATTCGGCAAACCTCGCAAGTAAAATTTTAAAATTTATCTATCCATAGTGGATAAAATATGGTAATGAACGGCGGGTTTTTGTGGTGTAATCTATTTCCGTACATTGTCTCATGTCCTTGTTTTGTCTTTGTTTTTCTCTGTTGCAGTTTTTGCCATGTCTTTTGATTTCGATTTTTGTTGTCTTCACTTCCCTTGTACCTTCGATATGCTACTGCCGTTATTTTTGGACCATACTAGTACTTTGTGCATGGTTGTAAAAAGTCTGGTTCGAAGCTGCTTTGGATAATTTTTGTGTAAACTCTCCAGCAAATTCACGGTTAATGTGTACAAAGGAGTACCAATGATGGAAACTGGATTTTGTTGCTTAATTTTATTTTGTATTGTTTGTTTCAAGATGTTTGAACATTCAGTTACTTGCGGCAAGTGTTCAGAAGTTCAACTATTTAATCAAAATAATTTAGAGTGCTCTAAAAGTGTTGATTTATTGAAAACAGTTTGCGAATTTTTTTTCTAAAAATGACAAGATCAAAAACAATATCTAAGAAATTTCTTATGGGATAACAATATGACCAATTTTCTTAAAATCCAAACTGCAGTCAGAAAAAAGCATATACTTTAATTTCAATATTTTTGTAGTAACCGGTCATTATTTTTGATTGTCTCATTTCTTGTAGATGGTACCAAAATAGAAGGTCTTTTTGTTTTTTGTACTATGAGTTATACGTACTTACGGTAACTTATTGGTTGGACTATGTCATTGATAGATAATAATAAGGAAAGCGGTCAAAAAAAAAGATCAAATGTTAGGGGAAAGTATATTTTAGGTGATATTGCACGAACTTCATTCAGGTTGGGGGTGTTCAGGATGCCGGAGTTTTAAAACTCGGAATTTCAGTTTTTTAAAACTAAAGCCCGGAATTACGGGAAATACATGCACCGGGAATCGAGATTTCATCAATATTGAAGTTCTGTTAAAGTTCAGGATTTCAGGATTTAGAATATTTAAAGTCGGAAATCCAGGACTCATCCCTACCCCCTCTTTATTTCATTATGGCGACAACTGCCGAAGAATTGCTCAGTACTGTGTTAATTTAAAACTTCTTTTGGGGAGATAAATATATCCTGTCCATTTCAATGAATGTTAATAAATATTAAAGTGACAAAAAATGTTAATAACAAGTAAAAACTGTGTTCGCAGAGCGAAACACAAAAGTTTCCCAAACGAACTCCCAAATCCAGAATCGCTCATTCGAAATTTTATCCAATTCTGAGTTTTTTTTAATTTTCCCGCCTTTTTTCCATTTCCATGAAAACGGTTTGTCATTTGAATATTTTAAGACCAAAAATCAATTCTATGCAGGCTTGTCAAAATTCCTGTCAAATTTCATTCAATTCTGTGCACTTTGAATTTTCCAACCTTTTTCTCGTTTCCATGGCAACGGTCACCATTTTAAAATTTTTAAGACAAAAAATCAATTCTATGCATGCTAGGCAATCTTCCTGTCAAATTTCATTCAATTCTGAGCACTTCGAATTTTTTGGCCTTTTTCCGTTTCCATACCGACGTTTGATTTGCCATTTGAATATTTTAAGCCAAACAAAATCAATTCTATACATGATTGCCAACCTTCCTGTCAATTTCATTCAATTTTGAGCACTTTGAAATTTGCCACCTTTTTACCATTTTTAAAATTTAAGACCAAAAACAATAAGTCTCCACAAATTTCGTTTGAGACACTTTTAAATATTAAAGTGACAAAAAAAAAAACTTAATGCAACTTCTTGAATGATTGTTACGATTTCCAGCGCCCTCTTTCTTAGTTTGGCCCAATGAAGGTACTTGGTTTAAATGGTTCCATAGCTATTGTCCGAAGGTCCATTGGTCAGAAGGCCAATTAGTCCGTGGGTTCATAGGTCAGATGGCCCATTAGCCCGAAGGCCCATTGGTCTGAAGGTCCGAAATGGAAGAAGCGCCTAAGATAAAAAAAATAAAACGATGAAAATCTGATAAAATTTTTGCGAATTTCTACCGTTTCTTGTTGTTGTTGTTGTTGTTGTTGTTTATGTGTCTTTTTTATATATATAATTATGATACTAATAAAGTAGCAACAACAAGAGGCTCTCAAGAGCCTGTAGCTCACCTGGTCCAAAGCTAGCATGGACAATAACCTCAATGATAAAGGGTCTCATTTTATAGTGTGATAATATACCTAGATGTAATATGGCCAACTGTGTCAGAGGAGATGATCTTTGAATGTGTTTCCATAGGGTCCAATGTTAAACTAAGCTCCCCGCTGGCAGCCATCTTGGATCTGATGGGGACTTTCCGGACAAATTTTTCAAAGGGGACCAACTAAGGACAGTTGTGACCATGTATGGTCCCAACTGGCCAAGTAGTCTCAGAGGAAAAGATCTTTGAAAGTGTTTTCCAAAAAGGGTCAATGTTAAACTGAGTTCCCCGCTGGCAGCCATCTTGGATGAGGTCTACAACTTCCATCATTTAGATAAAATGTAGTCCTTGACATACTAAACTTTTTTGCTTTAAATCTTAAACTCTATCACAAATCTATATTGAAATTCAAGGCAAAATGTAAAAAGTAACCAAAAAATTGACCAATAAAGGGCAATAACTCCTCTAAACGTATTCAGATTTTCTTCAAAATTTCTAAGTGGGTATATCTGATATGCTGCACATTTTTGCAATTTAAAGTTGGCCTCTATCTGTTATTTTTTTTTAAATAAAAAAATATAAATATTTTGAAAATTTGGCGAAAAAAGGGCAATAACTCTAAAACGGGTTTTTGGATTTTCTTCAAAATTGCAGGGCAGGTAGATCTTGTGATGATGATCACTTTTACACCTAACAAATTTTTGATATCTGTCATGGTTTCTGAATTATTTGTAAAAAACAGCAATTTACCCGTATGTGCTATTTTTAGTTACGACAGCCATGTTGTTTGGGCCTCGGACTAATTTAACACAATTTGAAATCTAGATACCATGGTAATGATTCAGGCCAAGTTTGGTAAAAATTGGTCGAGCGGTTTCAGAGGAGAAGATTTCTGAAAAAGTTTTCGACGGACTAACGGACGCCGACGGACGCCAAGGGATGGCAATAGCTCACCTGGCCATTTAGGCCAGGTGAGCTAACAAAAAGCAAGAATTTTTCTCCAATACTACATAAAACAATTATTGCTCCTGGACATGTGATGATATGATTAAGGCACTGGATCTCTTGCTAGACAACATTTATGTTCGTTTTGGCGCCATTGTTTATCATCAGGTCATTGGAATCCCCAAGGGTACTAATTGTGCACCTCTCATTGCAGATCTTTTTCTGTTCTGTTACGAACTGGACTTTATGAAAAAACTACAAAATGGAACTGTACCAAACAGTGAAAACTTATTTCTATTTTCAATGATAATTGCAGGTACATTGACGTTATCCTTACTATTGCCAATCGCGAGTTTTTAGCTTATGTCGATATCATTTACCCAGAACATCTGATACTCAATAAGGCAAACAATGATTTCGCTGAACTTGATTACTCTTTATTTAGGGGCCAACTCCGACCTGCCGTTGGGTGTGGGGTTTCCTCACCGTTCATTGAAGATCTTATGGTGGCTTTGAGTTGTTATTACTCCCCTTTGGGTCGTTGTCTCTGACACATTCCCCGTTTCCCTTCTTTTTCCTAATGATTCGAAATACTGCCCTTTTCTGAATCTAAGTATCATCATTGACTGTGGTAAAATAAAAACTAAAATTTATGATAAAAGAGATGATTTTGATTTTACTGTTACTAATTTCCCCTTTCTTGACAGCGACGTTCCCCTAGCTCAATCGTACGGTGTGTATATATCCCAACTTGTACGATTCGCTCGCATTTGTTCTAGTACCCTTGACGATTTTAATTAGCGTAACCTTACTCTCACATCCAAACTTTTTCAACAAGGTAACATATTTCATAAATTATTAATTACTTTTAAGAAGTTTTACAGAAGATACGAACATTTGATATCTAGATATGACGTGACTCGCAAACAGCTAATTACAAAGGGCATTTCTCATCTTCGATATTATGGAAATGTTGTTAAAAATGTAAGAAACTGATAAATAATCCAGAAAAATGGGGACGTAACTTACGTTCTCTACGTAATAGTGGATATCGACGAGATATTCTGAACAAATCCGTTAAATTGGCTTTTAATCGCAGTGACCTGAAGACTTTACATATATACTGGCCTCTCACTGATATTGCCGATGTCTACTGAAATACATGACGACTCTTTACCAACCCCTTCGGGGAGTTTTGATTTTGATTTTTCTTCCGTAGTGCGACAGTGTTTTACCAGCAGACTAGGTTCCTTGAGCTAGTCGGCACTTTTTGACCCACCTTTCTAAATTTCTAAATCACTCCAAACTAGAAACATCAAATTCATTTTACCTGTATTCCACTTGTGACGTAACACTTCACATCTCAGCCATTTTGTTTCTCTTCCACGACCCTTTGAAGATATCAATGTCGATGATCTTGGCCAATCCCGACCTCTGTCTTCTGTTTTTTTTTTAAATAATTTTTACGCTTTGATATGTGTATATATTTTTTTGTTTTACCTTTTATCGCAGTTCGACAAGAATTTTAACTTGTTTGTTTTTTTAAGCTTATACGAACTGCCTCACAGCACTCTTTATTTTATTTCTTAATTACGTTTTGTCATATCTTTTTCTTTTCCAAGGTAGTGGTCATTGAATTATTAGTCTACCTGTATTGGGATTTATTCGCATGTTTATTATACTACAGGGAAACGGGATATAGAAAGCGGAGGTTTGGGTACCCAAAAACCGGTTTACACTACCACTGGCTTTGCTAGTGACGGTACCAAGTCCGGCTATCCCGAGTTCATATCGTTATTAAATTGGGGCATTTGATTGTAGTTTCCGGCCATTGTAGGTGTTTACTGTTATACTGTTTTTTGTAATTCCATTTTTGCATTGCATGACGGTCAATAAAGTATAACGTGTTTATTTGATTAATATACGGTGACGACAATATCATTGCAAATTAATAAATTAACACAAATGATCGTGATTTTCATTTATTTATTTTTCCGCGATAATATTTTTAATTACATTATATCATTCTATAAACATGTTGTTGGCATATAAATTTTCTACATTAACACTTTAGGAAAGATATTATAGTCGGAATAAAAGACAAAGAAACCAGTCCTATAGATCAGGAGAACCGCAATTGTTCAATTAAATTTTGAGTTTTGTTTGGTTATTTCGAATATGAAGCTAGGAAATTCTGGTAAATCCTCAAACAAAATATACCTTTTATTGTCTAAGTAAAGGAATGCTGACGTCAGACTTGCTTTTTGGAAAGCTAATACTTGTCTCTTTATATAATACTGTTGAAATGTCATTTGTATCACATGTCAAATGAATACAATTCCGTAATCAACAACAAACTTTCTATTATGCCTGTTCAATAACAGTCCGGACTTTTGTGTTAGATTTGGGTTGTTTTAGTACATTACTAAATCTTAAGATTTATGGAGGATATAAGTAAAATCAATCAATCCGTTCGCCAAAAGTTAAGGATCACCAACTTATATAAATGATATGTCAAGCTGAATGGTGCAAACATTGTTGGTTTAGTGATGAAAGCATCAGATTTGGCAAATCACCTATGGACCCACCTTAAAAATCCAAAATGGCGGCTATTTTTGGGGTATGTCTGTATCATATGATAGAGTGATGCAGATATCAACAGCCTTAGGGATTTCAATTTGTGAAACCTTTATTAGTGAAAATGCAGTTTGCCCTGCCAAACTTTGGAAGGATATTTTTACAACTGCAGCTGTCGACAATATCGATCATAATCCTAGTTCAACGACTGCCCATGGTTCTTTACATAGCACAACAATTTCCTTATTCCAGCATCCAGTAGCTGGAAACGAGGGCATTGAGTGACCAATAGTTTATATTTATTGACCGGTTATGAGGGAATAGCAAGTTTGTTGTCCCCGAGACCCTGACTATTGACCGAGGCGTAGCCGAGGTCAATAGTTAGGGGTCAAGGGGACAGCAAACTTGCTATTCCGAATAAACAGTCTATAGTGTTTTATTATACCGAAAACACAAGATTTGCAACTTTTGAATCATTTTTCTCATTTCCAGTATTAGTTTTCGAAATTTTGTATTCTTATTAAAACATACACAATCACATGTATTTCCATCAACAAAATTTAATCTGCTGCCAAGTGACTAGTGTTCAATGTAATTTGTATAACTAGTATAGAGAAAATGTCACTTGGAAACAATAATTTCAGAGAATTCTGAATTATCAACAAAACTTTTATCCAATGGGAATCACAAATAGACAGTCTATAAGTATTCCATTATGCAAAAAAAAAAAAACAATAATAATAATAAATAAATAAAATAATAATAAATAAAATTAAAAAACAGATTCACAAAAAAAACCTTTGAATAATATCTCTGATTTCTAGAATTTTTTTTCTAAATTTTGTATTCTTATTAAAACATAAATAATAAATCTTGTCACACCAACAAAATTTGTTATGCTGTTAAGCGAATAGTGTTCACCGTAATTTGCATAGCTAATTTAGAGTTGTCTTTTGGAAACAACGATGTCAGAGCATTCTGAATAATCATCAGATTTTTTATCCAATAGGACAGCAAGAAAAAATTTCAGGAAAAATATTCATACTGCTAGTCATTAGCCTGAGAAACTATCGACCGGTAAATAGTTACAAAATTGGAAAAGGTGAAAAATAATAATTCTATTTTAGAAATTTTAGTAGTAATGTTCATATACTGAGGTATAATAATTCCAGTTAATGTAACTAGTACGAACAAAAGGGGTTTAAGTCTACAACCAGAATCATACACGATTGTGCTCCCTGTAGTTACTCCTAAGGAGCATCCTGATATCCCAACGATACGATAAAGGTGATGAAATTCCAGGTGCTATGACTTTAGAATATAGGTATTTGATGTTCTGATCATTTCAGTAAATATATATTAAGGGGATACAATGATATGTTATATTTGGAATTTGGCATAATACAACTGTCATATAAAAGATGCTATGCATTCTATATAACCAAATATATAGCAAATAGGGCCAATTGTAAAAGATATCTTACACGTTGATCATGCGCTGAAGTCGTACTTGTATATATTCGCCACAATATCACTTACCTTATTCACCATGCTGATATATACTTACCTAACAAAAATGTTAACAAAATAACATAATCTTTCCAACTTATCATACTACTGTCTGTCCGTTTGGGGCAAGTTGTCACTGTATGTGTTTAATATTTGGCATGAAGCTCAACAATGGTTAGTTGTACTGTATCTCCTTCCAATATCTTCATTCATCTGTTTCCGGATTTACATCATTTTATATCAAGCCAATCAAGCCAAAGGTTTTACGTTTTCGTTTATCAGCATTTATGCTGATTCATTGTAGGTGATGGTTGATTTATATATTCAGAGAAGAGGCATTTACTAACACTAACAGTATACAGTTATTTCATGCCTTTGAAGGAAACAACAAAAACTATTGTCCCGAGGTTATGAAAATTACTTGTGAACTGTTGCCTGAGGCCAGAGGCCGAAGGCAACAGTTTGCAAGTCATTTCCATATATCTTATAAAAATTTTTCTACACGAGTAAGCCTTGCGGTAAGATTTAAATGACGTCGCACTTTGCAATTATTTTGCGCATGGAACAGTTCGTCCGGAAATCGGTAAACAGTTAACTGTTGCACCCGACATTAAATTTTCATGAAAATAGTTTAAAATGCTACATATGAAAAAATGTAACTATAAGTTAATAACATATATTAACATTACTTTTTCAGGTGGTTAGATCATGTGAATGATATGATTGAATCGGACGATACTGACGATCTGGGGTATTCTTGGTCAGCATTTTATGCCAGTAGACTTGCATCCAATGTGAATGAACCTTTAGATATAAGCGTAGTACTACCCATGTTTCAAGAAGAGACTAAATCAGTCGCTATGATTCGACATTCAATGAATATAATCAAACAGTCTTTTACTCTTCTAAATCCTAATAAGATACCAGTCATGATGAGTGACCAGCCTCTATTTGCTTTAGCAAAGATGGTACAGTGGTATTGGCCTGAAAGATTTTCTGAAGATCAAAATAGAAGTCTTATTCGGTGTTCTTAACATAGAGATAGCTACGCTAAGAACCATTGGAGACTGTTGGAAAATAGTGGATTGACAAGCGCTTTCAGTCAAGCAAATATTGCTTCATCGGGAACCGCAGATTCTTTTTTTGAAGGCATCACATGTTTCAAGGACAAACATGCTCATGAAGTGACAGCATGTACACTCTACATCCTTATGCCAAGATCGTATGGGCTGTTTCTAAGAGAAAAAGACCCAGAAGAAAATTCAGCATCATTCCAAGAATAGGTAGAACAGCGAGAAATTGATAGTCATCTTTTCTACTATTGGTCTGTAACATTAAGATTATAATTGACAATTTTGTTGTTCGTAAGATCTTTAAGGGAAGGTTACTTAAGATTGTACAAGGATTCAGTCGCTTCATTAATACCATGTTTTTTACGTTGGGTCATCCCAATTATGCGATATGGCTTCCAGTATATCTACGCGATATGGTGGCTCTATCCAAAAGCGCCCAAAGTGTTGCAGCAGAATTTGAAAACGGAAAATTTGTAGTACGCAAATCCCACAGCAAATTTTCACCAATCGCAATAGATCATGGTAACGAACAGAATAACAAGCTTGTCAGGAGATGGTGGTGCAATTGGACTGACGGTAAATATGAAGCAACTGTAGCGTTGGATGGTTTCTGGGCCCGAAATAGTGAGACTGATCAATGAGTTCGTATCTAAAGCCCGTCTTACACTACACCGTATAACCCAAACGAACGCCGAAAGTTTAAAAATAATTTCTTTCCGTTCGTCTCCGTTCATAAACGTTTGTTGTCCGTTCTTTATCCGATGAATACGGTTTAAGTACGGTGATGTGCGTTTTGTACGGTGAAAGATTTTGAACAAGTTCAAAACTTGGAACGGACATATACCGCACTAAATGTCCGGCGAATGTACGCGGTAGGTTACCGTCTTGTTCTGTTTTCATGCGGTGTATATACGTTATTCATTCGTTACTCGTTACTCGTCCGACCAGCATTCGTTCATGTACGGTAGATTAAATTGGTGAAACAAACTTTTACCGAAGGGATAACGGATAAACTGTTCGAGTACCGGACTTACAGCGGAAACCAACCGGACGATCACCAAATAAAACGAATTTTAAAAAATATAAAGACTAAAATAAAATGTCATAAACGAATTAAGAGTCGTAAAAGTAGGATAAGTACAAAATATAAATTAAAAAAAAATAATAATAAAAAAAGCTAAAAATCACAAGAGAGGAACAGAAACAAAGGCCCATATTTTCGACCTTATAGCTTTAACTATGATGCAATCGGACGGAAAACCAAAATGATGGTCCTGCAAGAACGAGACGAACCTGTACCGCTGAAGACTAACAGAATCTATCTGGTTGTCGCATAGTTGGAGACTATAAGGCCGACAATTTGAGCCATACTTTCTGTTCCTTTCTTACGATTTTCAGCTGGTCTTTTATTATATTTTACTTTGTATATTTTGTCCTTTTTTGTCCCCCGCAGCAACGCGACGGAGGGACATGGTAATGGTCTACGTCCGTGCGTCCGTCCCTCCGTATGTCAGTCCGTCCATGTGTCCGTGTGTCACGTTTTTTTGTGGACGCAACTCCTCAGAAACCGCTGGTCAGAATTCATTCAAATTTTACAGGATTGTTAGTCACCATTAGTACTAGATCATATCGCATCGCCATTTTGATTCGTCAAATTAAGTGGGAGTTATGGGACTTTGATTATTTCCACATTGTTATACAATGGCAAATATTGTGGACGCAACTCTTCAGAAACGCTGGTCAGAATTTATTCAAATTTTACAGGATTGTTAGCCACCATTAGTACTAGATCATATCGCATCGCCATTTTGTTTCGTCAAATTTTATGGGAGTTATGGGACTTTGATTCTTGTCCCCCGCCGCAACGCGACGGAGGGACATGGTAATGGTCTACGTCCGTGCGTCCGTGTGTCGCGTTTTTTGTGGGCGCAACTCCTCAGAAACCGCTAGTCAGAATTCATTCAAATTTTACAGGATTGTTAGTCACCATTAGTACTAGATCATATCGCATCGACATTTTGATTCGTCAAATTTTGTGGGAGTTATGGGACTTTGATTATTTCAACATTGTTATACAATGGCAAATCTCGTGGACGCAAATCCTCTGAAACCGCTCGTCAGAATTCATTCAAATTTTACAAGATTGTTAGTCACTAGTAGTAGTAGATCATATCGCATCGCCATTTTGATTCGTAAAATTTTGTGGGAGTTATTGGACCTTTGATTATTCCCTCATTGTTATACAATGGCAAATCTTGTGGACGCAACTCCTCAGAAACCGATGGTCAGAATTCATTCAAATTTTACAGGATTGTTAGTCACCATTAGTATCAGATCATATCGCATCAACATTTTGATTCGTCAAATTTTGTGGGAGTTATGGAACTTTGATTATTTCCACATTGTTTTACAATGGCAAATCTTGTGGACGCAACTCCTCAGAAACCGCTGGTCAGCATTCATTCACATTTTACAGGATTGTTAGTCACCATTAATACTAGATCATATCGCATCGCCATTTGATTCGTTAAATTTTGTGGGAGTTATGGGACTTCAATTATTTCCACATTGTTATACAATGGCAAATCTTGTGGACGCAACTCCTCAGAAACTGCTGCTCCGAATTCATTCTAATTTTACAGGATTGTTAGTCACCATATGCACTAGATCATATCACATCGCCATTTTGATTCGACAAATTTTACGGAAGTTATGGGACTTTATCGACTTAATGCATACTACAACATAGGAAGACTTTGTGGACACATCTCATCCAATTAAGGGATTTTGCCGAAATTTTGCTTGGCTATTTGCCACCTAATGAAGTTGATCATATCCTGCCTTCATTGTGATTCGCAAAATTTTATATGAGAAATTGGACTTTATCGACTTTACTGCAGCGGCGGGGGACATAGCTACGCGTAGCAATCTTGTTACCTTTTAAAATGCGGCCCATTTTTATCAATTTTGTTTTGCTTAAAACGAATTTACAACGGTTGCTTATGATGAAGTCATCTAATAGAAGGTCCTGTACACTATTTTCCTTTTTTAAGTTGCTTATCTAATTATTAATTGCAAGAGTTATGCAGTGTTTGTTGATTTGTATTTATTATGTAACATTATTTTGACATATACCAAAAACATCAAAATAAAAAAAAAAAGAATGGTCTTTTTCTCACTGTTTAAAAACGTTTTTAAAAGTGTTAAGCAGCATCCGCTACCATAGAGACTGTACAACTTAAACCCGATCTTCGTCTTGAGTATCTTATCTGGCATTTTCGCCTTGGTTCGTTGATGGAGAAGGTTAACTGTAACCGACAGTTCTTTTCTTGGACCATTCTCTTGCACTCCTGTTCGGTGACATTTTGGGGAAATGAATTTAATCGGTCAAGCTCGCTGTAATGATTATCTGTGTAAAATAAGTTGTTGAGCGGTCAAAAGACACAGGTGTCGTCTTTTAAAATCGATAGTTTTACAAAGTACCTATTCAATTTGTTTTTACTCGGTGCTCGTACCGAGTTAACAATCCGTTTTATTCGATACTCGTCCGGTATGTTACCGTTATAAATGTGTTTTATTCGGTGCTCGTTTGGTCGGGTTCCGGTGTCAGTTCGGTGCAAGTTCGTTTTATTCGGTAACAGGACTGTGCATGTACGGTGAACTTAGTAATACTTTATACTTCCGGTTTTTGTGCGTTTTCATTAGAATTCATGAACGAACAAAAATTTTTACCGCCGTACAAAAAATATTTTCATTCGTTCCTAGTACGTTTGTGTTATACGGTGAAGTGTAAGAGCGGCTTAACAAGAAGAGATTGAAAAAGACCAAAGCAAGGGACCCGATGTTCGTCATCACGAGCAGGTCAAAAGTAAACAATCTACCTTTCTAATGAAGTAAACTTATTATTTTACGTTTTTGAGAAGATGGGTAACCCTTTTCAGGAACAGCCTACTGATCTACTGAAACTTGAAACTCGTGATACTGTTGACCCACGTGTTGCTGAAACTGTGCAAAATGTAGAAGCTCCAGGGAAGAAACCGTAAAGACTGTTTGTGACAGAGAGATTAGAGAAAGAATCTGTGTCTTTATATAATCCAATCAAACAAAATAATCTCTTGTTGTTTAGTAGGCAGCAACTTAAGACTGGGTCAAAGGAAAAGCAGCGTATTGCATCTTTAGAACAGAACTGTGTTTCCTGTCAAGTTAGAAATGGAGATCTGGAAAAATTTTTCCGTCACGAGAACCAGTCTTATCCACCAGCTCTCTCAAATTTTGGAACCTGTACGAGTAGGGTTAAAGTCAGATTTACTATTTCAACTTAAAAGATGAACAAGACAATCACAGAAGCTCCTTACGTCGGTGTTGTAATACTAGATGTTGCAGTAATTATAAATATGCTGAAACCACGATGAAGAAGAACATTTGGAGACTATTTCAAAGATGTCTTTATGCCATACATACACGATCACTTACACTGTATAATCCGTCTTGTGTCGGATAACTATAGACACGATAGTCTGAGATAAAAGAGGTAAAGGAGTGAGAAGGCGTGTGCATGCAGAATCTTTAGTTCCAGGTAATTGGCAGTCATTTCTCAGAGTAGATGACAATAAGACGGAGTTATTTGTATAAATAGCGGAGCAGTTGATGGCTTCAAAACCAGATCTGGATGATCAGACTCAGATTATCACTACGAAAGGTAAATATGGTCTAAGTTGGCAAATAAAAGATGTTAGTCATATATTTTTCCACATATAGTAAAGTGTGGCATGTGATTGTAGTTCCCGGCCATTGTAAGTGTTTAATGTTATCCTGTTTTTGTAATCGCCGTGTCGACAAGAAGAGGCAGATACCCGCATGCTGTTACAATCATCCGATGCTATCAAAAATGCTTTGAAAAAAAATTATGCTTAGAACTGTTAACACTGACGTTGGTGTTATATCTATTTCGGTGTTTAACGAGTTTGCTCCGAATGAGTTTTGGATAGCTTTTTGAAAAACGTCCCGTTACCTAGCAATTCATGAAATTGCTAATAGAATCGGGCCATGCAAATCCCGCGGTCTTTCCTTCTTCCATGCATTCACCGGATGCGATCAAGTTTCTTTCTTTGCTAACAAAGGCAAGAAAACTGCTTGGGACACCTGGTTATGTTTTGAAGATATTTCAACTGTACTTGAAACTTTAAGTTCTTTTCCATCATTTGACACAGTTATTTCATGTATGGACCAAATAGAACGTTTCGTTACTCTCATGTATGACAAAACCAGCAGTTCTATGAAGGTGAATGATGCAAGAAAGGAATTGCCATTCTGCACACACTTACAACAGGCATCATCATATTGTAATGAATTAATCAAATGTGGCTGCAAAATTGAAAATGGATGTCGTGGACGCTATAAATGTGTTAAGGCAATGCTTTCATATACTGCTCTATGTAACTGTGGTGGTGACTGTGACATCAAGACTGCGTATTAGTGTTGCAGGGACTGAGACCAAGACTGCGTATTAGTTAAGCACACCATTATTAATTATGTGCATTTAAACACAATATTAAGAGGCCAGGACAAAATAATTGAAAACAACATCAAAACCATTTATTTTGTGGATATTGTATTTTTTTTATTTGTGTTTTTTCCTGTTTTGGTGGCCATTTTTTATTTATCCGCCATTTTGAAACATTAATAAAAATGGCAATATAGCTTGAAATGAAATCCTATGCATTTATATACTTAAAACACATTTCTTTCAAGTTTTAAAACGATATCAAATCAGTTGTCTGTATAAAATATACAGGATAATGCAAAATAATATAGATGTCCTCCATTTTATAAGGGCGGCCATTTTTGTTTCTTTTTTTTTTCAAGTGGGTCCATAGCTAAAATTATCAACATTTCAACATTTTTGTGTTTTTTTCCCAAGTGGGTCCATAGCTAACACCAAAGAAGAACTATGCCAGATGTCTTGCTTTTATCATCACACCCACGATTTTGCCAAATATCTGCACCATTCAGTTGGACTATATAAACTATTTCTATTTGAAGTATTGGCTTAAATCACATTAATTTCAGAACCAAATATGTTTTATTTCAGTGAAGTTTTATCAAAGTTTGTCACAAAGATTCAGAGAAAAATAAGTCTAAATACTTGATGTAATTGTGATAGGACTGCCTTTGGGCTTATGTTGTGGTCGGTATATTTGAGTAGGTAGTAAATCGAATGGACTTAAAAAATCCAAACAGCTCAATCGGTATCGAGCCGAGATGGCCGGTAGCGAGAAGAAATACCATACAAAGCAGCCAAATTTAAGGTTTTTATTTTGAATTATTATCGTTTTATCCCTAGTCAAATCTGACAGAGACTAAGTCATCAACACGATTTTGTTATTGTTTGAAGGTGAAATCCTATGACATATGCCAAAACGTCTAGTGTCCGTCTTTCCTGATCTTTCCTGTTCAGCAGTATTCTGAAGTATGTGAAAATATTACTGCATCAATATAGTAACAAGAAAAATTAGCATTGGTGGATCCGGGGGGGGAGGTCCGGGGTTGGAACCCCACTTTTTTGGACAATTATTTGTTTTTTAACGAATATCCTGATGATTTACTAAGAAATCTCCCCAAAATTTTCTTCAACTTTCGTATTGGACTCCCCTTCCCCTTTATATATTGCCTGGATCCGCGCCTGATTAGTGTGGTCGTACCTAAACCTTTATAAAAAAAAAGCTAATTATGGAAAAGCTAAATTTATTCCTGATAATATGTAACGTTTTGCAACATATATGCTAAAAATATGTTCACACTATCTCATTTGCCATTTCATTTATGTATTATATGTATTGTTATATAATCCATCATTGTTTTCCTTTTTATGTATATGCGCATGTATCCCTAGGTTGGCTAGTGATAAATAAAATATGTTCTATGTTCTCCCGTTTTGAAGGAAAGATACGAAATCGTAATGTGGTAGGGGGATTTTTGTTGATAGGGAGATAACACAATGCCACTGACAAATAAAGGAGCATGATTTCTTTTCTTTCCCGAATTGACCTTAAAATTCTTAAAATAAAATCAGTACTACAGAACTATCCAACTAATAGACCATCGGACTAACGAATTTCGGACCAATGGACCTTCGGGCTAATGAACGTTCGGACCAATGAACCCTCGGCCTATCGAGCGGTCCTCGGTTCAAATTGCGATCGGTCGTCATAAAATTTGTAAAAAAAGTACAAACCCCTTGAAATCCTGCCATTGTGTCCCTTTATTTGTTTTTACCTGTTATGTAAACTGTCAATTCAAATGATATGACAGATTAAGACAAAATAATATCATTTCTATGTAATAAAACTATGCATGACTTCGCATCCGTGTAAAACATCAATGTGTTAATCTGACTAAAGGGTGATGGAAAAGGAGGCCAAAGGTAAACAATTAAATTAATTTGAGTAATGTCTTTGTTAAAAATATTTTTCTTTTAAATTTTTTTTTTCAAAATTTCTGATAGTTACATAAAAAACAATCCCTTTCCATCAAATTGACATATATTTATTTGTTTTCATACTCGCAGCAATCATTTATGAAGACATATTTCTCCCTGGGATATCCATGTACATTGTACTTAGTGATTGATACACATGTAATACAAAGTACATTTTCCTAAAATTAACAGGCGTATGACATTTGGAGAACCATTTTTTTCACTTGCGCCGATTTTTTTAATGGCTGTATATACTACGTAATAATAGAACGTAAATTGGTTAAATCTGGTAATAAGAGTTGTTTAAAAAAATTACGAAAGTTTTATTAATGATACATCTAAAATTAACTGCATTTTCGGCACTTTTATATTTTGTTTACATTTATATTTAAAATGGCAAAAGTTGTAAATTCCAAGATAAAGTTGAAGTTTAAGCTCATAGGTTAAGATTTATAAAAAACAAGAAGAAATAAAAAAGATCAGTATAATGCACTTCAACAATATCTTGAATATACTGGTTTAATATGGCTATGAACTGTAATTCACCTTAAATTAGCTAGTAAAAAATCGGCGAAATGAAAGAAGTAATCGGCGCAAATAAAAGAAAAAAAAATCGGCACAATAAGCAACGACGGGATTTGGAGTAAATGCACATTAGACAAAGTCTCTACAAACACACATTTTTATTGCCGTTCTTCATCCTGAAGTCACCATTAAGCCTTCAACAATGCGCTCCGCCAATACTTCAAAGTAAGCTCAAGACGGCCTCAAGCACTGGTTTGAGTGGAATTCACTGCTAGATGTCCAGCAATGCTACATTTTTGTACATCCATATTCCTTTACTCATGGATGCGGGATCGTCAATAAAACATAAAATTAACTGACAAAGTGTTCTTACAATCGCTGTCATCCGTTGCCCAACAAAAAGACTAACAGAAGACAATCACAACGTCTAAACAACAACAGGGCACTCATCGAACCAAAATTAAGAAAACTTGGCATAATAAAATCATGAGATACCGGCACTATAAACAGGTTGTAACAATTTGAAAATACAAAAAATAGAAATACATAAATCTAAAAGTAAATGCATGCATATGAGAAATTATCTCAAGCACCCGGCAACTCTGCAGGAGAGACAATTCCCACCTAAAATAAACAATGAAGGGATATGCATTAAATGCACATGTGACAAAGTCTCTTAAAACACACGGTAAAACCAAGCTATGGAACACCGCTTTTATTGCCGTTTTTCATCATGTACATTACTTGCAACAATGTGATCCGATCAAAACACGCATTAATTTCTAGACGACTCCAGCACCTGTTTGAGCGGAATTCATTGCTAGATGTCGAGCAATGCTACCTCTATATTCCTTTACCCATCACTCCAGAACAAAATTCCAGAAAATACATGCAATCACATCGACATCAGACAAAAATAAAGTTTTTCACATACACTTTAATAATTAGGATATTTCATAACATAAGTATCTTTGAAAAGTAATTGACAACCGAGGTAAACTATCGACGTTTTTATCATTTTTTTTCTTTTTTTTTTGGAATGCGTTATTTTGGATAAAACCCGAGTGTAGAAATCAGAAACTCAATTTTTGTCTGCTAGATATTTTTAGAAATTGTTCGTTGTATACAATGTAGCTTTTATGAGATGTAAAAAATGTTTAAACACATAAATACTATAATTTTAAAATGAATACACTATGCCAGTACTGTGAGCTAGCACAGGAACTGAAGTTTTGAACATTGTTGGAGGATCATATGTGTGTGCCCAAGAAAACGATTTGAATCATCCGTATATATCTTCAATAATTTGTGGTCTTTATCTTAATTATTTCAGATAAAGTGCCAGTATTTTGTTCTCAGAGATGGATACTATCCTATTTATTTTTCTTCGGATATTTCTTTGCGTATTCAGTAAGAGTGAACATGAGTGTGGCCATTGTGTGCATGGTAAAGACACCAGTCGACAATACTAGTCATCCGGGAACCTCTATGAACAATTCGTACAAAGACCAATGTGGATCGTTAGATGACAATAACGACAAACAAGACGAGGTCTGTTAAATAGCACAGGCTCGAGAAGTGTATACAATAAAAAAAAATTCTCAAGCAAAATATACAAAAAAATGTATGTGAAGATTTATATAGAAAGAGGCCCAACAGCTAGGCTTGTTTCGTTCACATAAAAAAAAAGATTGTTTACTGGTACATATACTTTGGTCTTTAAAATACTAAAATACCGAACTTGCATTATGAACAGTAAATTTTGTTATGCTGTACACGTGTTTCAAGGAGTAACCTCGTATCAGCAGCATTAGAATCAAATAAAATGGAAAGCCATAATCCAAAGTAGTCAAAAGAAGTACTCATTACCAAACAATATCGAAATAGAAGGCCAAATTCAGTACCAAGGATCCACCGAGTGCCATACAAGTAATGAAGCCTGAAAATTTTTAAGCGGTTAGACTTTTGACAAACAGTAAATTTCTTTAAAACACAGGGTATTTTTTCATGTCAGACAAGTCTGACTATTGGGCTGGTGAATACCCCGTGGACCCATGGTCCACCAACAGTGGCATCAACCAAATGGCTTCAAAAAACTAAAATACCGAAGTTGCATAATGAACAGCAAATTTCAATATTAGGTCGTTGTAAAACAGTCTAAACATTGTCTTTTTTCCCTCAGCCCTGTCTTATACACTCAATATACAAAATTAAGTACCCGTGTTGAGATTTTCGCATTCCTGGTCGTTTGTTTTGAGTTTGTCATATTTATTCCATTTGCAGTTTTTTTTTATCTATGACTAAAGAATTTCAAAAACATTTCCCCTTTTTTATTTCGGTTTTGCCGATGTTTTGCTACATTTCTTGGATTAATTTCATATAACATGTACATGTTATGCAGAAAGATTCTCAAAAACTGGAACTTGCAATGCAAATGTAGGCGTCGAAAAGCTGGACAAAAAAATCCATCATATATGAGGGCATCTTGATATTAGCAATATCAAGTTTGCCTATAAATGTTATCGATTTTGAAATACAAAACGCAAAGTTAAAATCACATTTTCTCCAAAACTGGCTAGTTTGTATTTCTTGGTCATGGTAATAAGTTTTATTATATATGTAAAGATGTTTGAGTTATTGAAGTAAAAATAGTAATAAGAATACTATAAAAAATACTCCTATAATCTATAAATGTAGTTGAAGCCATGGCTTCTATGATTTTGTAATACGAAAACAAATGAAGACTTTTTGTTTCCCATAAACATGCCATAAAACGAATAGTAGATCTTTGAAAATATTCACGGACAACAGAATCAAAGCAAGGGCAAACGTTTACATGGCCTTTAGGCTCTGTGAGCTAAAATCGAAAAAAAGTGCTGAATTTTGGTCTAACGGCCGTCTACCAAATGCAAGAATGTATAAAAAAAGAGAACATCTTACGAATGTATTAAAACTTGAAATTTTAATTTATTTAAACGTAATGCTAAATTAATATTATTACAGAGAGCCGAGTTTGATTGGGATAAAAATACCAAATCTTCTCTGTTGTCATCGTTTTTCTATGGTTATGCTGTTACCCAAATACCTGGTGGTTGGCTTTCCGACAGATTTGGAGGAAAACGTGTTTATGGTGCTGCAATGGCTATAGCCGGAATAGCGACGTTGTTAATGCCAGTATGTGCTAGGAAAAACGTTGTGTTATTGTATGCATTGAGAGTTTTATGTGGTCTCGCAACAGTAAGTGTATAGCTTTTCTAAACCCAGAACTACTGCCAGAATGAGAGTTTTCTTTATTCAAAACAAAGTTCAAGAACATGAAAATATTGATTCAGGACTTTTCATACAAAATACATGTTAATTTCAGAGTTTTCCATGCATTATTTGCATTTCAGCGTAATCAAAGAAATACCTGTCTAGAAATGAAATATTTCTACCTTTTTTCAAAAACAATTTCATATGACACATAAAAACATGAATTCAAAATGGCTGTATACGTGTTCCGTTTATTTCTGCCGGTTGTTCAAGTCTGCTGCCACAATAACAAATCGTAACCAATGTTTTTTTTTGTTTTAAATTTTCAAAATTGGTAAATATAAGCCTATATTTAATTATGTTGAGACCTTTTCTATAAATGTGATTTTGGCGTTTTCAGTTGGTTGTTAAATATTTTTGTGTAATAAATGATTTTGGCCCATTTGATGTTTTTTTCCTTTTTTTGTGTGTTAACTGTTAAACATCCTTTCAAGTCAGGTGTTCTGAGCCCTCGTATGTTTCCGTCGAGGGACCGTAGGTGGACTCAGAACACCTTACCTGGGAGGATGACGGTTAAATGGGAACAAAAAGCATTGCTTGCAGTTTTCATAAAAATCGCTCTGCTTGTTTTGTGGCTGTTATAACGGATGCAGTGTCAATACTTATGTTACTTTTCAATAAAAAAAATTATACACAAATTGTACCAGTAAGTAAGTAGATAAGTAAATATTTTGAATAAAATGAAACCCCTCTTGATCCCCTCGGTGAGTAGTCTAAAAACAGGGAGATGTAATTAAAAATCAGTGTGATAACATGTTCTAAATTGAATAAATTTCTAAGGGCAACGTGTCATCACAGTTCGGCTCATGACAATTCTGTTCGGTAATTTTGTTACTAATTAAACAATGAATGGATATGGCGTATATGCACATGATACAAAGTCTCTACAAATTCATGGCAGAACCAAGAACAGGGACAACTCTTTTACTGTTGTGCTTCATCTTGAAGTCAGCATAAGGCCTTATTGTTCTCTTAACAATAAATTTATTCCATATCTGTCGCTTTTGACTATGCTCCGAATTCACGGAGTATATACTTTGCAATTGTTCTTTCTAAGATTTGTCTGTGGAAGCAAAGTTGGGACAATAAAGGATTTCAGAAGCACCTTTTGTTAACCCATAAAGATCACAAACAATTATTTAACAGGTCGCTTCCAAATACAATGTTCATCGGTGTCAAAGTATTAGATTGGTCCATCCTGAATCTATTTTGCATAATGATAATATGATCTCTTTAAAGGGAACATGTTTCCCCTCTGGTCAGTCAATGTGGGGAAGATGGGCACCAAAGATGGAAAGAACTAAACTTGTATCTACTGGCCAAGTTGGTAGGTTTAACATTTTCAAGAAATTATTTTAATTAAATGGTTGCATGTCACTTCTTATTTTCTTGACTAAGACACGTCACATATGTAAGTATATGTAAACTCTAACAACCTCCAGGATAAATATCAGATATCAAAGAACGATATACATGTACCACTATTTGACTTCCGAAATTTCTTACAATGTACTATAGCATATTGGTTCATATTACAACGCACAACATACCTTTTTCCTCCTAAATACTAAAATATAAAATACAAAATACAAAAAATCACAAAATTGAAATACAAAAATGTCTTTAACCTGGCCTTAATCAATATGCAAGGCAACTGTTACTACACTTTTCTGCATGCAATTTAAAAGTGACACCTAGTTTAACATAGGTATGTTAAATCATGTTTACTAAGGGTATACTGTACCTAATTAGGAAGCATCACATGGAATCAGTAGAAACTTTAATCAAAATTTAATTTATTTTTCAGGTGCCTGGATGGGAACAGTGGTTACATTTGCTGGATCAGGTGTCCTATGTGATTACGGTTTTGACAACGGATGGGGATCTATATTCTATGTAACGGGTATTTTAATTTCAAACATAAAGTAATTAATAAACCAACAAAGTACAGAACTTCCCGTAAAGTTATTGAAAAACTGTAGCAATATGTTTGTGTTTATTAACGGTAATTAACTGTTTATGTTCCACACGGTAGAGATCATGACAACCATTACAAAACAAAAATTTTAAATTCATTATAATATGCAGTTTTTACATAAATGATGGCAAATAGTATTTGAAGGAGCAAGTATAATTATATTTCAAAGTGAGAGAAATATGTAGTGTATCCACTACCGCACACTGCTTCTGTATTCACATTCGTTTTATGGGTGATAAAGTAAGTAAAGCAAACAAATGATGCCCACATTGAAAAGAAAGATCCGGGTTTTTGCATCGTCACACATAAATGGTATTCATCTTAATATAATACTTTTCGACTTGAAAAAAGTCTCTCAAAGTATTTAAACACATTATCAAACGACATCCATAATTATTAAATTTAATTACATTAGAGATGTACATTTGTTATTCTTTCGTTTCAAAACAGGGGGAACATATTGCTCTTTTTAGATTACAGTTATACAAGAAAGAATTTATAGGAAGACTCATTTGTAATGAACGTGAAGCGTGAAGCTTGAAGAATTCTTCTTTTTCAAAACTTCAGTAAACACTTCAAGTTTATAAGAATATTTGACGGTTTTGTTGATTTTTTTCTCGAATTTTCTCCTCCGCTTGTTACTTTCGTATTTTAGTTTTTTAACGCTTTAGTTTGTTTTAGTGTTAAATATGTATTACAACAGACATTACTACTTTCTACCAAGAGCGGATCGATGATACCATAATTATAGTAGAAACAAATTCATGCGACTCCCTTCAATAATTATTATTGTAATGATTGTAATACAATTTATAACGTTTATTACAGTTATTAATGACTTTTGTTCGAGTCGAATACATGTTTCTACTATAATAATGATACAATGTACTACCCATTCGCACGTGGCAGACAGTGCAATATATTTATAGGTGGTCTGACATGTATATGGGTTTTGATTTGGTTTTACCAAGTCCGAGATACTCCGATGGAACATCCCCGCATCAGTGACATAGAAAGAGACTACATTGTAAAGCACGTGGAGTATGATGCCAGTAAACGGGTAATCCTTACTAATATCTTTAATGGTTATTCCGACGATATTACCAGATGTTATAAAGAAACAAAACTAAATTAAATAAATATTTTTTTTTAGTTTTATTATATTTTAAACGTTTCATTCTATCAAATGAAATAACAAAATATTTCAGAAAATTACACAATTATTTGAGCTCGAGAACAACGGAATTTGCTTCAAAAATAAGGGGAAATCGGTCATGAAAGGTTGAAATAATAATAAAACAGGCAGTAAAATTTTCTAGGTTGACAAAGTCATGTAATACAAATGTATATACATGTATAATTTGATTACCAAATATAAACAATCAGTTTTTTTTTCTGGAACAAAAATCAAATCCATTTGAAAATAAAGACAATATATACCACCTAGCCCTCCCTCCATATAATTGAATTAAAAATGAAAGAAATATGAAAATTCTGAAAATATTTCAATGCCACACTAAAAACGTTATTTGTTATATAATTTCAATTAATATCACTTTCATACAAAAGTCATTGTGAATTTTTATGGTACCAAGCCACCATTCGTGTTTTAGTCCTTGAAGAAGAGAACTGTTTTTTTCTAGAATTTGCGAAGAATTAATAACTAAATACCGAAGACTTAGTTACTGAACAAATTTGTCAGGATTACCATTTTAATAACTCCAAATATTGTTACTATTATCTTAAATCATTTATTAGTAATTTGTACCATAAATAAAACTGATACCCCTGTATATATTACAGACGGCAAAAGTACCTTGGAGAGACATGATAAAATCCGGGCCGTTGTGGGCAATTATTATTGCGCATTCATTTGGTAATTGGGGAGTTTACACCCTACTCACTAGCTTACCCGAGTTTATGAAAAGTGCTCTGAAGTTCGACATTAAAAGTGTAAGTATTAATCTCGTTGGATGTATAGTTATTTATATAATATACATTTTACGTCAGTTTAGTATGAAGGCGGAGCCTGAATATTAAACTGACGAAAATTGTATTCACTTTCTCTGTAGGTTGTACAGATTAACGTAATGGGAATTTGACAACAAAAACCATTAAATTTTGAAATATTACACAAATTTTGAAAGTAAAACAAACCACATGCTTAGGATTTGTAGGATTTGTACTATTTAACATTGTTACATCGTCTCAGACATATGTTAATCTTAATTCCTGTCAACAATAAAAATTGCAATCTGCAAGAATTTCCCTCAGAAATATACTCTTGACAGGAAGGCTGATACATTGTTATCATTACATAATAATTGGCCGATTTTGTAAAACAGATGACAGTTTAGTTAAGCCTTTATTTTCAAGTGAATACAAAGTTGTTTATATATTTTGGTTACAAATGCCTTCTACTTGATGAAATTACATAAACAAATTATAAGCATGTTTTCAAAGCATAGTTTGAATAACTTGCCAAACGAATTAACTTGAGGTTTTCCTTCTTTCGTGTGCTTCGTGTGCTTTGCTACATGCGTTCAGTCATTAATGTAATAGTTCGCATTGTATATATATGTTACAGTACAAATTGGAATCCAGTAGGATCCAGAATCCTCCAAGTACAAACTGGAATTCTAATTTCTACTGGCACAAATTAGAATTCTAATTTGTACTGTATTTAATCCAGTACAAATTGGAATTCTAATTTCTACTGGGACAAATTAGAATTATGATTTGTACTGGATTTAATCCAGTATAAATTGGAATTCCAATTTCTCCTAGGAGAAATTGAGATATACTCAATTATACTAGAAGAATTCTGGATCCTACTAACTCAAATCAATAGAAACAGTGGTAGAGAAGTAAAACATTATTAGTAATATGCAACTTCCATTGTTTTGGTGATCATTTAATTAAAATATTTATTTCGAACGAATGAGATTAATTGTCTAACTGTATATAAGATGTAGATGTTTTGCTTGGAACTCTACCTGAAATTACACACATTGTCATGTTAAAATAAATCGGTCATTGGAAGATGGCAGTATAACAGCCGAAGTTTCAAATTACTTTGGCAAATGCAATACTATGCATTGCTCTTGTCGTAAATCGAGAACTCCCTGCTCTACCAAATGTCACATAGTTCCACCAATTGTTACAACAAATGAACAGTTATATTATAATTACAAAATAAAATGGTATATATATATATA
>MJUU01073870.1:0-11674 GCA_002080025.1 Modiolus philippinarum
TAACCATTGCAATAATTTTAAAGAACAACTGGGTCATTCTTTCAATTTCAGGCTCTTTTTGTAGGCACTTAATAGCGAATTCACATTCTTTTTTCAAAAAAATGCTCAATTTATTTCTTCTGGCCTATAAATATTGCTGACTGTTAGGTAAAAAATAAAGAAAAATATATATATAGCGTCATTTTTAGCTCGCCTGGCTAAAGCCAGGGTGAGCTTTGGCCATCATTTTTTGTCCGTCTGTCCGTCGTCCGTCCGTCCGTCGTCCGTCCGGCGTAAGCTTTTCATTCAAAGATCTTCTCCTCTGAAACTACTGGGCCAATTGAAACCAAACTTGGCCACAATGGTCCTTAGATGGTCCCCTGCAAAAAACTTGTTTTTCAGATCCGCGCTATATCCAAGATGGCCGCCAGCAGGGATCATAGTTTTAACATTGGACCCTATGGGAAAATACTTTCAAAGATCTTCTCCTCAGAAACTACTGGGCCAATTGAAACTGAATTTGGCCAATATAGTCCTTAGATGGTCCCCTGCAAAAAAGTTGTTTTTCTGATCAGCATTATATCCAAGATGGCTGCCAGCGGGGATCATAGTTTTAACATTGGACTCTATGGGAAAATACTTTCAAAGATCTTCTCCTCAGAAACTACTGAGCCAATTAAAGCCAAACTTGGCCACAATAGTCCTTAGATGGTCCCTTACTAAAAAGTTGTTTTTCAGATCTGCACTATATCCAAGATGGTTGCCAGCAGGGATCATAGTTTAACATTGGACCCTATGGGAAAACACTTTCAAAGATCTTCTCCTCTGGAACTACCGGGCCAATTGAAACCAAACTTTGCCACAATAGTCTTTAGGTGGTCCCCTGCAAAAAAGTTGTTTTTCAGATCCGCGCTGAATCCAAGATGGCTGCCAGCGGGGATCATAGTTTTAACATTGGACCCTATGGGAAAATACTTTCAAAGATCTTCTCCTCTGAAACTACTGGGCAAATTGAAACCAAACTTGGCCACAATAGTCCTTAGATGGTCCCCTGCAAAAAAGTTCTTTTTCAGATCTGCACTATATCCAGATGGCCGCCAGAGGGGATCATAGTTTTTACATTGGACCCTATGGGAAAATACTTTCAAAGATCTTCTCCTCTGAAACTACTTGGCCAATTGAAACCAAACTTGGCCACAATAGTCCTAAGATGGTCCCCTTCAAAAAAGCTGTTTTTCAGATCCGCTCTATATCCAAGATGGCTGCCAGCGGGGATCATAGTTTTAACATTGGACCCTATTGGAAAATACTTTCAAAGATCTTCTCCTCTGAAACTACATGGCCAATTGAAACCAAACTTGGCCACAATAGTCCTTAGATGGTCCCTTACAAAAAAGTTGTTTTTCAGATCCGCACTATATCCAAGATGGTCGCCAGCGGGGATCATAGTTTTAACATTGGACCCTATGGGAAAACACTTTCAAAGATCTTCTCCTCTGGAACTACTGGGCCAATTGAAACCAAACTTTGCCACAATAGTCCTTAGGTGGTCCCCTGCAAAAAAGATTTTTTCAGATCCTCGCTATATCCAAGATGGCCGCCAGCCGGGAACATAGTTTTAACATTGGACCCTATGGGAAAATACTTTCAAAGATCTTTTCCTCTGAAACTACTGGGCAATTGAAACCAAACTTGGCCACAATAGTCCTTAGATGGTCCCCTGCAAAAAAGTTGTTTTTCAGATCCGCGCTATATCCAAGATGGCCACCAGCGGGGATCATAGTTTTAACATTAGACCCTATGGGAAAATACTTTCAAAGATCTTCTCCTCTGAAACTACATAGCCAATTGAAACCAAACTTGGCCACAATAGTCCTTAGATGGTCCCCTGCAAAAAAGTTGTTGTCTCGCCCGCGACAAAAGTCGCGGAAAGCAAGACATAGGCGTACAAAGTATGACGATGGCGACAGCGTTAACTTTTACTAAATACAGGATATATTGAAAACCCTTTGATGTAGGAACATCATATATGGTCCAGTGGTAGAACTAATCGAGTGCTACCTGACGGATATAACATCATGTGACCTTGACATCAATTGCATGGTTGAGTGGCCACGTTAAGTTTCTCTGCTTAAGTCCTTTCCTCAATAACTAGAAGTGGTAGGTTGATAATATTTGGTATGTATGTTGGTCTTGGGTAGTACATGTCAGTCTGGCAGGTAACTTTTGTCCTTGACCCCAATTTCATGGTTTAGAGGCCACGTTAAGTTTCTCTGCTTAAGTCTATTCCTCAATAACAAGAAGTGGTAGGCTGATAATATTTGGTCAGTAGGTTGGTCTTGGGTAGTACATGTCAGTCTGGCAGGTAACTTTTGTCCTTGACCTCAATTTCATGGTTGAGTGGCCACGTTAAGTTTCTCTGCTTAAGTCCTTTTCTCAGTAACAAGAAGTGGTAGGTTGATAATATTTGGTATGTAGGTTGGTCTTGGGTAGTACATGTCAGTCTAGCAGGTAACTTTTGTCCTTGACCTCAATTTCACGGTTGAGTGGCCACGTTAAGTTTCTCTGCTTAAGTCCTTTCCTCAATAACTAGAAGTGGCAGGTTGATAATATTTGCAGGCATAGAAATTAACTTTTTTACCCACAAGCAATTTTTTGCTTGTGGTAATTTTTTTAACAAGCAAAATGTGCAATTTTTTGAATTTCACAAGCAAAATTAATCTTTCGAAAGCAAATTGGTCAGTTTTCTCTGAAATTCATGACCTTTTCACAAAGCATGTTGTTTTCTCTAGACATTTGACTTCAAAGTATAAGAGATTATAGTATCCTAACAATTTTATCATCAACGATCATTGTCAAACTTTTGTCAGTAAACCCAGTCATATTTTGGGATACAGGTAGATAGATCCATCACAGAGATTCTTAATACTCGTAGATCATGCAAGGTGTGACTGTGTCTTAACTAAAACTGTAACAATGTTTAAACAATATTAATAACATTAATGAGCGTAACTCATGCAGTTTGACTAGGACATTTTTCACAGTTTTTAGTGAACTCGTCTCACAGGGACTTCTGTTTTAATTTTGGGCTCTCTGTATCCAACGTTTTCCTGACTTTGCTGGGACTGTCACTAACATTTTTATTTATTCGCTTTAACTAATTCGAAATCATGTTCGATACTGTGTACAGTGTAAACAACCTTCCTACTGTCCTATCGAAAAATTTCCAATGTGCGGAGCACCGCATATTGTGATTTGGAAGAAGACCGAAAGGTTCCGAAAATTCAGACCAAGTAGTCTGGTGTTACCGCCCTTGATTTCTCCCGTGAAATCTTCTGAGTGAAGCTTCCGCGGAACTGCAATTTAAAGAGGTCGGAACCCAGCCTAACCAAATGACCGGGAACAGACGGAAACCAGTTCTACTTTCGAATCTGTAAACTATCGGATCTAAAATGTTCAGACGAAAAACTTTGCCCCGTGTTTAAATCTGCAGACGCAATAGATATTTTCCACACGCATTTTGCGTCTTAGCGTCCGTTAATTTTGACCTCTGTATTTGGTCATTAGGTTGGTCTTGGGTAGTACATGTCAGTCTGGCACGTAACTTTTGACCTTGACCTCAATTTCACGGTTGAGTGGCCACGTTAAGTTTCTCTGCTTAAGTCCATTCCTCAATAACAAGAAGTTGTAGGTTGATGATATTTGGTCATCAGCTTGGTCTTGGGTAGTACATGTCAGTCTGTCAGGTAACTTTTGTACTTGACCTCAATTTCACGGTTGAGTGGCCACGTTAAGTTTCTCTGCTTAAGTCCATTCCTCAATAACTAGAAGTGGTAGGTTGATAATATTTGGTATGTAGGTTGGTCTTGGGTAGTACATGTCAGTCTGGCAGGTAACATTTGTCCTTGACCTCAATTTCATGGTTGAGTGGCCACGTTAAATTCCTCTGCTTAAGTCCATTTTCTCAATAACTAGAGATGGAAGATTGATAATATCTGGTATGTAGGTTTGTCTTGTGTAGTACATGTCAGTCTGGCAGGTAACTTTATTTTGTCCTTGACCTCAATTTCATGGTTGAGTGGCCATGTTAGTTTTCTTTGCTTAAGTTCAGTTCACTAACTAGAAGTGATATGTTGATAATATTTGGTATGTAGGTTGGTCTTGGGTAGTACATGTCAGTCTGGCAGGTGAATTTTGTTTTTGACCTCAATTTCATGGTCTATTGAACATGTTAGTTTCTCATTATCTATTAGTTGTAGGTCAATGATATTTTGTATGTAGGTTTGTCTTGAACAGTGCTTGACAGTCTGCCATATGACTTATGCATGTGACCTCAATTTCATGGTCTAGTGAGCATGTCTGCTTTTTTATGATGCATAAATGGTAGGTCAATGATATTTTGTATGTTGGTTGGTCTTGGAAGCTATATGGCTTTTGTCAGTGACAGTAATTTCACAGTCCCGAATAAAGTGTGCACATCAAGTTTTCTGATAAGCTCACTTAGATTTCATATCAATTTAAAGGACAAGCAGGGACGGGCGAGACATCTTTTAGGGTCTTCACTTGTTTTTCAGATCCGCGCTATATCCAAGATGGCCGCCAGCGGGATCATAGTTTTAACATTGAACCCTATGGGAAAATACTTTCAAAGATCTTCTCCTCTGAAACTACTGAGCCAATTGAAACCAAACTTGACCACAATAGTCCTTACATGGTCCCCTTCAAAAAAGTTGTTTTTCAGATCTGAGCTATATCCAAAATGGCCGCCAGCGGGGATCATAGTTTTAACATTGGACCCTATTGAAAAATACTTTCAAAGATCTTCTCCTCTGAATCTACAGGGCCAATTAAAACCAAACTTGGCCACAGTAGTCCTTAGATGTCCCCTGCAAAAAAGTTGTTTTTCAGATCCACGCTATATCCAAGATGGCCGCCAGTGGGGAACATAGTTTTAACATTGGACCCTATGGGAAAACACTTTCAAAGATTTTCTTCTCTGAAAGTACATGGCCAATTGAAACCAAACTTGGCCTCAATAGTCCCCAGATGGTCCCCTGCAAAAAGTTGTTTTTCAGATCTGCCCTATATCCAAGATGACCGCCAGCAGGGATCATAGTTTTAAAATTAGAACTGCACCCCCATCCAAAATAGCTGCCAGTCTGGAATATACATGTAGTTTAACTTAAGATAATATAACATCAATGTCTATTAACAAATTTGAATATGATGCCGGATCATAGTTTTAACATTGGACCCTATGGGAAAATACTTTCAAAGATCTTCTCCTCTGAAACTACTGGGCCAATTGAAACCAAACTTGGCCACACTAGTCCTTAGATGGTCCCCTGCAAAAAGTTGTTTTTCAGATCAGCACTATATCCAAGATGGCCGCCAACAGGGATCATAGTTTTAACATTGGACTCTTAAAGGAAACACATTCAAAGATCTTCTCCTCTGAAACTACATGGCCAATTGAAACCAAACTTGGCCAAAATAGTCCTTAGATGGTCCCCTTCAAAAAATTTGTTTTTCAGATCTGGGCTATATCCAAGATGGCTGCCAGCGGGGATCATAGTTTTAACATTGGACCCTATGGGAAAAGACATTTAAAGATCTTCTCCTCTAAAACTACTGGGCCAATTGAAACCAAACTTAGCCATAATAGTCCTAAGATGGTCTCCTGCAAAAAAGCTGTTTTTCAGATGCGCGCTATATCCATGATGGCCGCCAGCGGGGATCATAGTTTTAAAATTGTACCCTATGGGAAAAGACATTCAAAGATCTTCTCCTCTGAAACTACTCAGCCAATTGAACTGAACTTGACCACAATTGTCCTTAGATGGTCCCCTGCAAAAAAAGTGTTTTTCAGATCCGCACTATATCCAAGATGGCTGCCATTGGGGATCATAGTTTTAACATTGGACCCTATGGGAAACATATTTAAAGATCTTCTCCTCTGAAATACTGGGCCAATTGAAACCAAACTTGGCCACAATAGTCCTTAGATGGTCCCCTGCAAAAAAAATGTTTTTCAGATCAGCAATATATCCAAGATGGTCGCCAGCGGGGATCATAGTTTTAACATTGTACCCTATGGGGAAAGACATTCAAAGATCTTCTCCTCTATAACTACTTGGCCACAATTGTCCTTAGATGGTCCCCTGCAAAAAAGTTGTTTTTCAAATCCGCACTATATCCAAGATGGCCGCCAACAGGGATCATAGTTTTAACATTGGACCCTATGGAAAAACACTTTCAAAGATCTTCTCCTCTGAAACTACTCAGCCAATTGAAACCAAACTTGGCCACAATAGTCCTTAGATGGTCCCCTGCAAAAATGTTGTTTTTCAGATCCGGGCTATATCCAAGATGGCCGCCAGCGGGGATCATAGTTTTAACATTGGACCCTATGGGAAAAGACATTCGAAGATCTTCTCCTCTGAAACTACTTGGCCAATTGAAACCAAACTTGGCCACAATAGTCCTTAGATGGTCCCCTGCAAAAAAGTTGTTTTTCAGATCGGCACTATATCCAAGATGGCCGCCAACGGGGATCATAGTTTTAACATTGGACTCTTATGGGAAACACATTCAAAGATCTTCTCCTCTGAAACTACTTGGCCAATTGAAACCAACTTGGCCACAATAGTCCTTAGATGGTCCCCTTCAAAAAATTTGTTTTTCAGATCCACGCTATATCCAAGATGGCTGCCAGCGGGATCATAGTTTTAACATTGTACCCTATGGGAAAAGACATTTAAAGATCTTCTCCTCTAAAACTACTGTGCCAATTGAAACCAAACTTGGCCGTAGTAGTCCTAAGATGGTCTCCTGCAAAAAAGTGTTTTTTCAGATCCGCGCTATATCCACGATGGCCGCCAGCGGGGGTCATAGTTTTAAAATTGTACCCTATGGGAAAAGACATTCAAAGATCTTCTCCTCTGAAACTACTCGGCCAATTGAAACTGAACTTGACCACAATTGTCCTTAGATGGTCTCCTGCAAAAAAGCTGTTTTTCAGATATGCGCTATATCCAAGATGGCTGCCAGCAGGGATCATAGTTTTAACATTGTACCCTATGGGAAAAGACATTCAAAGATCTTCTCCTGTGAAACTACTGGGCCAATTGAAACCAAACTTGGCCACAATAGTTCTGAGATGGTCCCCTGCAAAAAAAGTTGTTTTTCAGATCCGCGCTATATCCAAGATGGCTGCCAGCGGGGATCAAAGTTTTAACATTGGACCCTATGGGAAAAGAATTCAAAGATCTTCTCTGAAACTACTGAGCCAATTGGATCCAAACTTGGCCAAAAGAACTGCAACCCATCCAAAATTGCTGCTACTGTCTGGAACATAGTTTAACTAATATGCTAATATAACATCAATGTCTATTAACAAATTTAAAAACATTGGGACTATTTTTACTGCTTATGTCAGCCGTGGCCCAGGTGAGCGATACAGGCTCTTGAGAGCCTCTTGTTTAAAGAAATTATAGACATTAAATCATATCTGATGCTTTAATTTGATTGTTTCAACTACATAGTCAATATGTTGCACTCCAGACACATTTCTGAATTTTTTGTTAATTCTAACATGGTAAGTCTACTTCAAGGTTTTATTGTAAATAAAAAATCAAGATTATATTCAAAATAACATATACAAGAACTAAAAGGCTTGTTAAACCAGCAAAATACCAGAAAGTTTCAACAAAAAGGGCCAGAAAACGACAATAAAAACTTAAAACCTTTTGATTTTCGGTCATTTCCCAAGCTTTTTAGCTCACCTGACCCGAAGGGTCAGTGTGAGCTATTGCCATCACTTGGCGTCCGTCGTCCATCCGTCCGTCGTCCGACCGTCCGTCGTCACATTTTCATCTTCTCCTCTGAAACCACTGAAGCAATTTCAACCAAACTTTACAGGAATGATGTATGGAAGGTCCTTTACAAAGATTGCTCATTTCAATCCAATCTGATAAAAAACATGGCCGCCACGGCAGAACTTGGGTTAAACATTGGACCCTATGGGAAAATTCACATTTTCTTCTTCTGCTCTGAAACTGCTGAAGCAAATTCAACCAAACTTTACAAGAATGATGAACTGAAGGTCCTAAACAAAGATTGCTCATTTCGTTCCAATCCTAGAAAAAACATGGCCGCCAGCACGGAACATAGTTTAAACCCTGCGAAAATGTCTTGAGCAGTTTTAGAACTTTTCATGAAATGTTCTTGGACAACAGTTCTTGAACTGTTCAAGAAAAGTTCATGAATAGTTCGTGAACATTAAATGAGAAAATTCATGAACTAACAGCTCTTGAAACAGTTCATGAATAAATTTTCATGAACAGTTCATGGATTTTAATTCATGAACAGTTCATGAATTTTGATTCATGTAAAGTTCAAAATACTATTTCTTGAATAGTTCTTGAACAATTGTACTTGAACTGTTCAAGAAAAGTTAGTTCATGAATTTTCTCATTTAATGTTCACGAACAGTTCATGAATTTTAATTCATGTAAAGTTCATGTAAAGTTCAAAATACTATTTCTTGAATAGTTCTTGAACAATTGTACTTGAACTGTTCAAGAAAAATTCTTAGCTCATGAATTTTCTCATTTAATGTTCACGAACTTCTCCAGAACTTTTCTTTAACAGTTCAAGAACTGTTGTCCAAGAACATTTCATGAATAATTCATGAGAGGTAATGAACAGTTCAAAAGCTTTTGTTCTTGAATTACTCAAGAATTACGAGTTTGACATCTACTGTAAACCTTATTTACATTAATCTAGCTGTGTGTGTTACCTTTTACTAGCTTCATTTACCTTTAGAGGATTGGCAGATGAAATGTATTAACCTTTCGGAAAACTACATAGTGCTAACATGTTATTGAACATAGCACATAATAGTATCCACAAAGGAAAACAAGCAAACCCATTTTCTGCTGGCATCCATCATGTCCATTGTACATATTTCTGTTTTCTAGTGCAGTATCTGACAATAGCAAACCAAAATAATCCTACTCGCAAACCGTCATCCTTGGTTGAACTGTTTGAAAGTTTGGCAAATCAATACAAGCAAATCCAATCCCCCCTTTTTGTCACATGGTATTCTATAAATACAACCTACATCTGTAAATGGAGGTCAAGTTTATTTATCAACTACGAGGATCCTAGAGTACCTAAGACAACTTGGCCCTATACTTTTGGTACAGACGTACAGCTGAGATTTTCAAAACACCCCCAATATATTGGATCACCATACCCATTTATATATTTCCATTGAAAATCTGGACCCAATCAAATATTTTATACTTATTGACTGGGTATGATTGGAATAGTAAGTTTATTGCCCCCGAGGTCAGTGTTTGAAACTAAAATGTAATGTATCATATACAATAGGTCTACCAGAATGTAAACATGCATAGACCCCAAACCAAATGTCAAAGACCAAGTCACTACATTATATTCTTACAGAACAAATTTTCATAGACATTCGGTCTATGCAATATAATTACAAGGTAGCCTTAGGTCAATTTTGATAGACATTTTCTATAGGTCTTCCGCTAATTTCCCACACTGCGAGGTACAACTATGCTCGAGGCGTAGTCGAGGGCAAAAGTTGTATCCGAGGGGACAATAAACTTACTATTCCGCAAATATACAGTCAGTTAGTGTTTTATTATACCGAAAGAAACTCCAGACAAAAAGATATGTTAATGAGGAAAAATAGTTTATGCTGATGAGGGAAAATAGTCAAAACTTTGAAAATGGAAAAATAGTAGAAATATTGTATGATCATTTGTTATAGAAAAAGATACGGTATAACCTAAGGTATAATAATGTGATCTAGTTTTATTGTTGCAATTGCCAGTGCAAATATTGCACACTAGACACTGATTTTGCAATACAATTTACACGTAGGTCAATTTTTGTTACATTTACTCTCAATAATTAGGATTAAATGTAACACAAACATGATTTTAATAATGGTATGCCAAATTATCTACCCATTGATAACAGGTTGATGAAAATTGCACCCCATCGATATATTTGACTTGTAAAAAAAAGTGAACAGTTCTAGGGGTACATCTGTGTATACCAATATATAGGAAGAGACCCCCTCCCCTGGGTGCCAATTCAACACAAATAATTACAAAGTATAGTTTTCACTTTAGTTCCTACTCTTATCATATATTTTGTGCTGGAGTAACTCGAGTTCATACCCTAGATATGATAATGTAACTCTCAGTTCACTACGTTCCCGTGAGGGTTACGACTTGGTCCCATTACCCGTAATGGAGCAAAATTTGTTTCAATTTGCAAGGGAAATACCTGACTGATGTATAAACATGATAAACACAATCAAGTTTCTTATATTTTTTTAAAAATGTCCTGAAGTGTCTCAAAACGTTCTTTTTTGAAACCTGTTTACAAAATTGTTTTCCAAGTTTCGGCCGTTTTGAAATTAATTTTGATGAACATGATCAGGTGTAGGATTTCAAAACCAAATCCGGTTCATAAAAAAAAGTCCAGAAATCTATTTTTGGTACTATTATAGTTGATTCTCATCATATCGTGGGTTCCATATATCATTTCAACCAAATTTCTAACTGTGACGTCACGGTTGCTAAGTAGCGACATACCACGATATTATGAGCTACCAGTATATATCTTATCTGCTGGTTCACATATTCAACATTTGCATAATCACTTTGGATAATTTTTTTGGTTTTATGATAAAAAATCGGGGGAGGGGGGATTATCTTTGACAACAAATACAGAATGTGGAGATGCAGACTATTCAAAAACTAATTTAGGCGAGATCTCAGCAGGGTGAGGAGAAGTGATCTTGCCTACCACGCTAAGATTTCATTTGTTACAGAAAATCACACTTCGGTGCTGTGATGCTTAATTTCCGGCCAATCCCGCCTATATCGGCATGATCACATCCAAATCAAGCCGTGATAATGTGAGATCTGGGGTAACCTTTTGTTAGAAGAAGTTCAAGAAGTAACCCGTATCGAAATAAAATCCTCAAGCTTTCCCTGAAAAATCATGGTCATCCCTTAAAATTTAAAAGAATAAGCTGGCTTTCTAACTAAGTCCAATTTTACACCTTAATCAAGACATATAAAAAGTTCATGGTCACAAAATTTTTAAAAGCTATATTTTATCTTAAATCTTTTCATTTTTCAGGCATTACACTTGACGCCTTGTTTGTTTGTAGGGCCCTGTATCTTATTATAGCAAATGATATAGTAAACTTCCAGTCGACAAACGTTCTTAAATATTGAGGGAGATTTATTTTAGCCCAATTAATTAATTCCTATATTGTTCAACATTGTAAAAATGTATTGTGTCACTATATGACTTAGTTTATTTTTCACATTGACCATAATTTCCATGCGAAAAATAACTTAGTCCAACTTTCAATATTTTCCATGTGAAAATAAAACTAAGTCCTACTTCCATGACCATTTCCATGACTAAAATTTTCTAAGTTCAGCTTTCCATGCTATGCATGAAAAGTTTCCATGGAATTATTTTAAAAGATTTTATTTACCATGACCCATGGAATTCCATGAAATTTCTTCATTTTTAGCTCACCTGGCTAAAGCCAGGGTGAGCTTTTGCCATCACTTGGCGTCCATCGTCCGTCGTCCGTCCGTCCATCCGTCCGTCCGTCCGTCCGTCGTAA
>MJUU01073873.1:573-11902 GCA_002080025.1 Modiolus philippinarum
GTTTGAAATCCAATCTTTCCACTTGTTGAACTCAATTCTAACACCTTTATTTTAAGTTTTTAAAAATCTTTATGAGAGTCACAGCAGTGGTCAACTATTGTTTGGAGTATGACACCATGAGCGTCACAGTAGTAGCATTTAAATCTACAAAGTCCTATAAAATGCAAGTCGTTAGAAAATGTAATCCAAATTACAAAATGTATCACATTCATCATATAGAAATAAATAAACGTTTTGTAATATAAAAACAATCAAAACTGTTGCCAAACATTATAAACAGACACGAAACATTTGAAACTATTGAAGCTGAATCTCAATAAAAAAAACTAGTAGTGATGAAAGGTTCACGCTCACTCCCTTCAGAGATTTGTCCAGTGCACAGGTTACAGGGCTAAACAATCGATCATTGTAGTATAGTTAGTAACGTACATGCTGTGCCTAACTTAGCTGCGGAACCGTAGCTCTATAGGTAATTATATATTTTTCTGATTTGGCGGACCGCAACTTTTAAAAAATCAGCACAAGGACCATAAGAGCTATGGTCCCGCAGCCATGCCTAACCTATGCTAACATGAAGCCTTTGTACCATTTTTTTCTTTTTTGGGGGGACCGATCCCTATCCAATTAAAGACCGCTCCTAACCCATATAACACCAAGAATCGAGTCCACTCCTGAGCTAAATAGATCGGAAAATGAAGTGTCCGATCCTTAACGTAAACAAAGTTTTCGTTGCTGATTTTTCAGTTTCTATCCATTTTTATTCATTGCAATCGTTATGTCGATCAATCCATATCTTAAGGGTTTGTGCCTTTTTATAAAAATGCTTGATATTAATAAGGAAAATACAAAATAACACAGTTTTCATGTCAATCATTGTCCGGTGTCTTTCTTTACATGTTATTGGTAAAATACTGTTTTCCTACATATGTAGAAAGTGCAAATGGGCAAGTTTGATGTTATTTGATGTGCATTTGTTGTCTTAAAACCATGCATGAGGTAAAATCTTAAAAGGATTAGGTGATATTGTTCATATAGAATAGACCTACCTGTTTTTCTCTGTCGAGTTCGCCATCTTGAAATGACCGATCCTCATCGGGTACACGACAGTGTACATTCGACAACAACGAACAAGTTCCACCGGTTAATTTGCATTAACAAAATTTTCGGGAAAAAATCCCTTTCTCCTATTGAAAATGCCACTTCGCGGGTATTTTGAATATGTGCTGTCATTTTCTGTAGCATGCCGAGCTTTTCTCGTTCAAAAGGTTCGGTTTTCCAATTTTTCGGTGATAATAACTTTTCTTTCAACTTGTAATTGAAACTGTATGGCCAAGCTGGAAAATTTATCATTAAGTTTAGAGATGTCGTTTCTATGGCAATTGTCCTTCACGCCAATTTGCTATTGTCTTATCAAATCACCCATAAAAGTATCGATAATATGTTCCTTTGATGCTAAAACGATATGAAAAGCTCGGCATGAAAAAGAACAAGAACAGTAATGTATAAATTTAAAACCAGAAGTTAATAAATAAAGATGAAGTATTGTGCAATAATCAATAATATATAAATACTATAAAAGACTTTTCGATTGTGTTAAACAAAGCGTGATTATAGTTTGTTGAGATTCTTAGGCAATGGAGAACGAAAGGGGGAAAGAGATAGAATTGCGGTTTTTTTTTTGCCGAAGAATAAAGAGCTACCGGTGTTTATTTGTGTGTGCCGTAAAAGGTTTATTATTGTATCAATCACATTAAATTAAGCAAGTACTAACTAGGTGCATATTTATTTGTTGTCAACATGTTGTGGTCATAGCATGCTGCGCTAGAAAAACCCCTCAGTTACATTGGTTGTAAGGATTGTCTGTGAAACCTGAAGCAATAGTTGAAGTATTAAATGCACAGGATTTCTAGAAAGCATTTACACAAATGCACTGCTTCAATACATGTATACATTTTAGTTAATAAAGTTTGTCTCTGTTGAGGGATAAAAGATAAAAAAGCAACACCCTAGGAGAATGCAAAAACAAAAAAAAAAGAAAAAAAAACAAAAGCACGAAACAACTTTGAGTTGCTGTTGGCAAAAAAACGAGAGGTTTGATCAAAACAGTGACTGTTTTATCACATGTGCAGACCAATAGAAGAAATTACAAAGAAGTACCGAGAAAGGCTTACTTCAAGTATTGATTTGAGTATACAAATACATCATAAGCCACCACACCCTTGTCAATCAAACACGCAATTTTCTATCCAAGGCTATTCCATAGCCTAGCGTCACAAGTGCCTAGCGTATCGTTTTTATTTCATAAAAACCATTATCCGATTTATAATTTGGTGTTATCAAGAGCACATTTTACCTAATATATTTGATACGTTATTTTGAAACTTCAGTGGAGGAGCACGTGACCAGGAGCAGTTGTTTGTTTTCCATTAGAATCGGTCTAATGTGTCCTAATCTTTTACAATGAAGACACCTTTTAATAAGATAGGAAATATTTTTAAATTATTTATTCAAGAATATTGTTTACAAAATTATTAATTTAATTTTCATTAATATTAGAACTAATGTGAAAGGGAAATCAATAAGACAAGGGAGACGGGTTATGCTTGCTTGACTTTTCTGTTACATGTCCGGAGGAGTGTGTCTGGATATCATGATGCAGATGCATGATTACCTGAATTGCAATGGTTTTCAAGTTGGGGGTTGCATATTGTTTCCAATTATTATTGTTATTATTACTATTAATTTTTGGTTGTTCATAAAAAAAATTATAAAAAATTATAAATACATAAAGCGAGAACTAGCGTATTGGGCGCAATCTTTTTAGCAAACACGTGTGCCTCAGATATGGGTTAATTGATATAGGTCAACATTAGTGAGAGTGAAAACAAAAGAAAATCTGTCGAAGTGGGTCAATATAGCGTGTTTTGGATCCCGATCATTTTAACAAAAATAACAAAAATAACAAAAATCATAAAAATGGAACAATTAACAAAAATCATAAAAATGGAACAATTAATAAAATGAATTAAAACCAAACAATAATGAATAATGACCTTCAATCATCTTTGAAATACACGGGTCAAATTGCTTGACTGCTGTGTAATGATTACTGTTACAGCAGTACTAGTTCTTCACTATAAATTTTCATCATTTTGGCAGCCAAAATATTTTTTTCACATAAAATCAGATCCAAAATATATTTTTTAGAAAAAAACCCATAGCCCCATCCTTTCAAGTTAAATGGTTGGTCCCTTACTATTAAAAACAAATGTCAAATTGAGAGGTTTTATTATATAAAATATTTTCTGTAAGATCATCTTTAACGGAAGAAAGTTTCATTTTTAATATGAAACCAGTAAACATCACAAACATGAATACAATGATCTTACAGATTATATCTAATACAAACAACCATTATTCTCAACATTTTTTGCAATTTTATATATATACTTTTTTACAATTGTTTTCAACTAAAAAAATGAGATGTTTTTATACAGTTAAAGTTATAAGATCCTAGTCACATCTGTTTTGTTACGTTTTTACTTGAAGTTTTAAAATTTTCAATAAACATATAAAGCAAGTTATTTTTATTGTTTTTCAGTTACTATAATGAATTTGACAGTGTATGCTTGTGCAATAAAAAAGAATCTTTATTCTATTAGGTTATGACTCTGTTGTCAGGTTGTTGCCATTGTCTGTACATAAATTGGTCCAATGCAATACATTTAAATAGCTTCAGCTACCAATTTTGAATATGAACAGAATGATTCTTGCAAAAAAAGAAATACTAAATAATACTAATATATATATAATATTACAAGCCAATCCAATTGTTAAAAAGGGGGTTCTTAGCTCACCTGACTCAAAGGGTCATGTGAACTATTGCCACCATGAAGCATTCGTCGTTGTCATCCATCATAAACTTTTCTTATTTTCATCTCCTTTGAAAGCACGGCCAATTTGGAACAAACTTGGCAGGGATGGTCCTTGGGTGGTTCCCTTTCAAAATTATATCCGCTAAAAATGTTCAGCATGTCAAGGGCTGTCATCTTATGCAATAGTGACAAAATCAGGCCACAGTGACCTAGATATATGGTAAGAGTTTAAGTGACAGCTCATATGTCATGTACTATTGGAGATGGGATCAAACAATTTTACATGTAGATGTCTTTGGGGGAAAAGGATTTAATTTCATGGTCCACTGACACTGATTGAATTTAGGTTAGAGTTCATATCTTAGGTACTATAAGAGATAGTATCATATTATATTGCATGCAGATGTCTCTAAGAAAGAAAACAAAATTAAACAAGAGTTTGTTCGTCACTGTGACCTACATTTCATGGTTCAATGATTGGTAAAAGTTAAGGTCAGAGCTTATATTTCGTGTACTATAAAAGTACAATAACACATTTCCAAGACATTACACTCTACTTGGCCTAATTTGGCGGCGAATTGATGCTTTGCATCAATTTTTAACTTGTTTTCCAACTGTTAGTGTATCGGTCCCATATCTTTGGTTATCTCTTTGCAATTCTTATGATACTTTTGATAGATTATTTTATTATTTTGAGCTTTGGGAACTTTACAGTTTTCTCTAGTTGTTGTTATTGATGCATCGTCATTTAATAATTGTGCTAACCTGATATTACCATTAATATCCGTGACAATTTATCAATATTCAACATTTTACACACTTCCACTGTACACTTACCAATAAACTCTGACCCTTGATCTGATATAACAGTGTAAAATATAACCTGATATTACAATTAATATCCATGGCAATTTATCAATATTCAACATTTTACACACTCCCACTGTACACTTACCAATAAACTCTGACCCTTGATCTGATATAACAGTGTTACATACACCAAATGTACAAAACAAATTAAATATGTTTTGAGATACAGATAAAGCGTCACAATTTCGCAGCGGCAATGCATATAAGAAATTGCTAAAAGAGTCACATATGTATTTGCATTATTGGATGGGACGAGGGGTCCGAAAAGGTCCATCTGCCATACCTGAAATGGCTCATTTGGTGTTGGAAAAGGCACTATTTTAGACTTTGTTTTAACATTGCTCACTTTGCGTGACTGGCATTCATGACAAGAACGTACGTAGTCATTTATTATTGTTCCCATCCGTGCGAAATAAAAATGCTCTTTAACAGAGTCTATAATGTATTTTGTATCCCACTATGCCCACCTATTGGGGAATCATGAGCAACTTGCAGAATTTGTGGTATAAGTTGTTTAGGTATCACTATTTGAAATTGATTTAAATTCTTCGCCCGTTCCGACTTCGCTTTTCTACCGTGATATAATATCTGGTCCACTAAAATGAAATCGGGCGATTCTAATAAAATTCGTCGTGAGTCCTTCTGTGATTCTGGCAAGATATTGCTCTCTAAAGATGCAATAATATTAACAAGAATATCGTCACTTCTTTGTAATTGTTTTATATGTGCTGAAAACATGATCAACATTTTTGTTACTTAGTCGCTTTTTGAATCGTGGTTGTTCATGAGAAACGGGTTCATCGGTGTCTGCATCATAAGAGTCATCATCGGGATTTTCTTCGATTGACACAATGTGTTCAGTGGTTTGTTGTTTGAATTCAAAATCCCTATTTTCAGCAATTTTCATAGCTTGAACAGTTTCATTCAAATTGAAAAGATCTACAAATTTGACTCCATCGGGTAATTTGATATCTCCTGTGTTTTCAGTAACAAGCGGAAAAAAACGGATCATCCTCATTCGGACATTCAATTGGTTTATCCTTGGGGTTTTCACATCTGGATACATTCAGCTGGTTTGTATTTTATTTCAAATGTAAATTGTTGGAGAATGGCCAACCATCTCTCATAAATAGCGCCCTTAAATTGCTTCATAAATAATGGTTGCAAGGCCTGGTGGTCGCACTCAACGACGAATTTTGTACCACGCAAATAGTCTACACAATCCAAGCCGATGATACTAGTCACCATTCCTAACAAGTCTAACTTTGTAGGTCCGTAAGACTGTTGCCAGCGTGATAACGATTTTGATCCAAAACGTATAATGTTTTGTTTTTCCTTAGTGGGGTCCATCTGGTAGAGCATATAACCGATTCAATGGCAAATCAAATCGCGGAAAACTAAGAGCTTCAGAATTTACAAGATGAAATTTAAGATTTTGAAATGCAGTTGTTTGTTCAATTTTCCACTCAAATTTTTGGTCCTTTTAAGTAGTTTGGTGAGAGGGCTAATGAGAACGCTGAAATTCGGAATGAATTTTTTAAACCAGTTAAATAGTCCAATTACGCGCCTCAACTGTTTTACATTTCGTGGTTCCTGAAAATCAACAATAGCTTTCACCCTATCTTTTGGTGGTCTTATACCATGTTTTGAAATCTCATGCCCGAGAAAAACACACGATTCTGCAGCAAAATGACACTTTTTCGGTCCTAGTTTAAGCCCTGCCTCTCGAAATCGTTGAAAGATTTCCTGTATATCAGCTAAATGTTTTTTAAAAGTTTCAGAAAAAATGAGGACATCGTCAATATAGCATAAACAATTTCTAAATTTCAACCCATGTAGCACTTTGTCCATTAATAGCTAAAAAGTATTATTAATTGCTGAAAAGTATTGGGAGACGTTTTAAACCCCATAGGTAGCATTAAGAATTTATATGTGCCGAAACACTGAAAGCTGTGTATCTCGAAGAATCCTTTGAAATACCTAGCTGGAAAAAAACAGAAGAAACATCTATCGAAGTTATAAAATTCGGTGTGATTTCTGAAAAAGATTCTGTGAGCTCTTGAAGGTTTGGAATTGCATAATTGAACTCTTGAGTTTGTGAATTCAGATGACGAAAATCACAACAGAACCTGTAACTTTGAGAAGAATTTTTATTATCATGTGAGTGATTTCGCTTTGTAACCAGTAAGACCGGACTTGTGATAGGTAGCTCTTCAGTTTCATCGACGGGCACAGTAATTCTTTGAGCAAGCAAATTATCAAGTTGCTCTCTAGGAATTTCTCGTTTAAAAGGTGGCAAACGGTATGGTTTCTGGTGCTTACTAATAGCATCCGGTTTAAGGTGTATCTTGTATTCCACTAAATTTGAATATCCGAGTTTTGGATTTTCCTTTGTTACAAAAAGATCAAAGTTACTAAACAAACACTCGGCTATTTCTGATTTCTGGCTATCAGTTAATTGTTCAGATATATTGAAATCTTTCTTGAAAGTATCAATAATCTCCGCCCTTTTTGTGTTTTCATACTGGGGTTGAGAAAAAGTGATTCCCGTATTAAGTACATCACCTACTACCTGAATATTTTGAACTTCCGGTATATTCGATTCGTCTGGCAAAGAGACATATGTGTAATCATCAGATAATATTGAAAAATCGGCAATAGTCCATCCTTTGGGAATTATTATTTTATTATTACTGGCATTTAACAATTTGACAGGTACTTTGTAATTAACTGGAACGACCACTAGTGATTTTGCCACCATAAGCCCATGGTTAACTGAAAATTTACTGTTCACACATATTCCTTGTACACCAACCGTTATGTATTGCGGTAATTTCCCGAATGCAAGGTATTCGGAATTTGGTTGAATTTCCAACCGCTTTGTAGTTTTTACTGGCGTATTTTTCTGATTGCAACTAAAATCACTAAAATCTAACACAATGTTATTCGATTTTAAATACTCAGTGCCAAGAATAAGAGGGTGTGAGGCCATTGGAAGAATATAGACCTCTATCACTTCATGTACTGAATGAATAGTGGTTTCAACTTTTGCGTCGCCATAAATTCGAATTTTGTCACTATTTACAAGTCTAATTTCAGAATCACTTAATCACTCAAAACTAAGTTTATGACGATCAGAAATAGAATCATACATTGATTTTGAAATCACATTTATTGAACTTCCAGTATCGACAAGGGCGGCTACTTTCAGTTCTCCAAATAAAACGGGAATATACAAAAACTTAGCGTTGTCACTCAATCTCTGATTTGAATCGGCACTTATGGACGTGGTCGACCCGGACGAGTGTGCCTGTCCCCCGGGTTGTATCGGTTTCCCTGTGCATACATTTCAAGTTTAATGCATGTTGGTGCAATATGACCCTGTTGGCCACAAAGTTGACATTTTTCAGATGACTGTAATGGACCACTCCCATTCCAGTTACAATACCCCTGGAAGTGACCTAGACCTTTACATTTCCTGCATTCAAAACGGGACTTATCATGATACTCAGTATTCGGTTCCCTTTTTTCACAAGTGGTGGGACTCTCTTTCACGGACAATTTACTTTTGACAAGGTCGGTTAAATTAATATAAGAAAGTAAAGGAAACACCTACAATGGCCATAAACCACAATCACATGCCTCAATCCACCAGGGAACCGCACGAGAAAAACAATAAAATGACAAAAGACAAACATGGACAACGATAGGAACTCGGGATAGCCGGACTTGGTACCGGCACAAGCAAGAGCAAACGCAACTTGATTTTGAAGCTCTTTTATGCTTCGTCTGAAGATTGTGAAGTTTTTTATTGTTCATTTGCTTGTTTATTACCAACTTTTAAGGCATTAACTGACTGATCATGTTGTCTGTACCCACACGCTTCAGCCATCTTGGCTAAGTTAAAGCTTCTTGAGCCCCAGCAGGTTGACCTGCGCGTACAAAGAACGCCATTTTCTCGGGCATGCCACTAATAAATTTTGCTACTACCTCATGTTCAGGTTTTTTTAATATTTGTGCTTTCTCTAACAATTGACTGAAATAATCCTCTAAAGATTGACCGGGTGATAGTATCATGTTCTGAAAAAATTCGCTCTCCATGAATACAGTAGCACTTTGCCAGTTAAAGTTAACGTACTTTTCTTTGAACAAAACGTGTACCGTTGGCCAGGTGAGCTTTGACTCGTCACTTAAGGAATTAAACCAAGTTAATGCCGGGCCCTTTAGGTGCAAGTGAAAGGCAGCAATTCGTCTCTTATCGGAGTCTAAATCATGTAAAAGGGCATACGATTCGAATTCACTAAGAAAACCTTTTGCATTGTCTTGGGGATACCCCGAAAATTCTCGACATTTCACTAATTTGCTCATTGTTGTAAAAGGGAAATCAATGTTAGGTATATCTACAGAATCTTTAGGAACTGGAACTTCGGTTATTGATCTAGGAGTTGAATGAATTTGATCTGCACCGCTTTGTGAATTGATTTGATAATATTGGTCAAAACTTGAATGAATACTATTTTTATGAGTGTAGGATTGAATGTCTGAATCGGAGTGAATTTCGTTTTCTACTAAAAATCGCTCACTTAGTACTGAAGAGTCACTTTCTGTTTGAGTATCGTTTGAACCGGGATTATGCTCAACAGAGGGTGGGTCACTAAATGGTACGGAAAAGCTTGCATTCATATTACAATGTATTTACAAATACGGTCGCACATAGGTGATACCATTATCACCAAACCGATTTTGTTCCAGAAAAATAAATGAATACTGTATACATGTACCTGTGATTATGCTGATCTGTGATAGAAGTGGCGATACTATTATCACCTAGCGAAAAAGAAAATTATAGGAAATACACATTTATTTTGTTTTTCTCATAACGTGTGAAACAGAAATCACTGGCGATACTATTATCACCTATACTTGAAACAGTAGAGAAAAATGCATATAAGACAGTATAAATGTTTCTAATACACACCAACAAAAATTCTGATACAAAACGTGGCGATACAATTACCACCAAATCACTGAGCAGAGCAATCTCTTTGCGCTAGCTCGGAAATTCTTAAAAGCCATAGTCTCGCCAACGCTGGACATGGATGAACGCTGGACATGGATGAATGCCATCAAGGTAAAAGTTATAAAATTTTAAAGTGTATCTTGAAGTGGATTGTGAACGGTCTTTCCTACAATTCTGGAGATCACAATTAAATTTTGGCGGATATCGGCGTAGTAAAATGTTTGTTTCACGTACAAAACTATTTGGTCTATTTGGTCCACCAACAAGAAATCGTCATTTTTAAACTGTCCAGGTGCCTCATGTTTTTTTATAAGCATTCCAGTGAAATATAGAATAATAAGGCAGTTCTAAAAATACAGGTTTTACCGTGGGAAAGTACGATAAGAAAGAATATGTATCTTTATAAATTTTGATCAGTTTATGGACAGATGAGTTGTCCCGTGATTTTAATTCAATGAAGTCACCATTTTTACTAGTAAGGTTACAGGTTCCGACCCAAATATACAGTAAAATTTTAGGATGCATTTGAAGTTTAATTTCCAAATTGTCCTTTAAATACTCCAGCTGACTGTCAGCAGTTGCACCGCTCGCATACCACCATTTAAGCCTGTGCTCTGCCCTTGAAATAACTTCTTGTCGATGGTACTTAGCCTTACTGTCGCTTAAAATAACTGGTGTATACTCAAGATGAAAGTTTGTTTGTATGGATTCCAACCTACTTATCTGCTTGTTTAACTGGTTTTGGCTCATCACGTCACGTTCACATTGCCATTTTGTGTCACTGAATGTCACTTACAGGATCTTCCTTTAGAGTTCTCCACCATGTCGTGGGCTTCAATCTTGCTTATTTGGAAAGCAGGGGAACTGGATTGAAGGCACATTTAAAGATTAGTTAAATAAACTTCAATTCTGCTATTTACTTGAGCACATGGTTTTTTTGGGAGAAACTAAAAGCCCGTGTAACCGGAAGCCCGTGAGTTCATCTACACTGATACGTCATTGACATTTGTGTACATTAACCTCCATGTGAAACCTGAAAAGTTATAAATAACAAATATATTGTGCAATCTGATTGCATTTTACTACATCATGACATTGATTACGTCACGTACTGTAGATTCAGAAAAAAGACATTTATTGAATGATGTGGTAAGTCTCGATGATATATACTCAGTGTTTAAAAAATATAGATCTTTCTCGTTTTATTTATTGACACCTAATAATTTTGACCCCGCCCCCCCCCATTTTTCCCTAATGGCATGTTCTTCCTTGGTATAATTGCAGAGTCTGATCCCTCTCTTTTGATTCTGTTTGCCTTGTTTTATGCCTTGTTTTACCATGCTAAACAGTTTGCACAAAAAAAATAAATAAATAAAAGGTAAAATTAAAAACTGTGTACAGGTTGCACTGAATACACATTAACCATTTAATCATAGATACATAAACATAGACACATGTATGACATTAAAATGTATCCAACTTTAATAAAACTTTTATGCTAATGGTCATTGTACAGAAATGTTCATCCATCAGTTTTTTAAAGATGAGAAAGTGAGCATGCACG
>MJUU01073873.1:18685-65655 GCA_002080025.1 Modiolus philippinarum
TTATTGGAGACAAAGCCCACCCATGGGTGAGTTTATTATTGGAGACAAAGCCTACCCATGGGTGAGCTTATTATTGGAGACAAAGTCCACCCATGGGTGAGTTTATTATTGGAGACAAAGTCCAACCATGGGTGAGTTTATTATTGGAGACAATATTTGAGGTTTCAGAAAGAAAACTTCTATTATTCTTTTTATCGGTAATTAATCATGTGATAGAACGAATTTTAAAATCGGGAAATTGACTATTGATTAGTAAAAAGAAATTGTACGATCTTAAGTTTTTGTAAATAAAGAATATTTCTTGATTTACATTGATGCGCTAATTGACAAAGTATGAGTGGCCTAAAATACTTTTTGTCAATATTTTTCGCATTCGGACAGTGAAAATTTTTGCCTCACGAGATCAAAGAAAACCCATGATTATCCCCGCACTTTTGTAAAGAAAATGCAGGATATTGTTTTGGTCCCGTCCGTCTTCGTTAGATGAACCTTGTCAGTGGAACTCCTTCCTCATTTTTGGATTTGTGGATTTAATTTTGTTATAAAATTGTTGTTGCATATAATCTGCAGATGTGCAGTAAGCTTTCGGATTTTTGATATTGGTCTTGGTGCAAACAAGATGTCCATTTTGACACATGTGAGCTTGTCGGTGGAACTCTGTATTTCGTGTCAAACAGGGAAGTGCAGGGATGGCCTATTATTATTGATAAACTGTATTCTTCTCCGTTTTCTTAATAGTACATGAAAATAATAAATTAAACTTTATTCAAAATGCCCTTTTATGTTTCCTTGAACTATGGCAGATGGTTGCTTGGTCAAGGAAACTATGGACGGTGGTTGCTTGGTGAGGATGATATCACGAACCCCTGCAAAAAGTTTTTTGTTTCGTATCCTAATTTTTACAGTCGACTGATCATAGCAATTGCGACAGCTTTAAATATGCTGCGGTGTTTTGAAAGTCGATATTTTATCCTCATTATGGTATGATTATTGCACGATAGCGGTAAAGTCGTGATAAAGTCGGCATGAACTCGTACTTAGGTCTTGTATAGCGTAGTTCAATCGTGATATGATCGTGACAGGAATGCGGAACCGTCGTAGTAGTCTCGGAGCGGTCGTAATGAGATCGTAGTAGAATCGGAATGGTCGTGATGAGATCGAAGTAGCATCGTTCTGTGATCGCATTTCAGTCTTCTCAGTTGGAATCCAACGATTCCACTACGATGCTACTGCGACCACGAAACCATAGCACGACCTTTCCACGACCTAATCACGACTCTACTGCGACTTCTCTACGATCTCATTTGACCACGACTGCACTTTGATTTTTTTAGCATGTTCAAAGTTGTTCCACGACCGTCGCGACCATGAAGACCTTTCTACGACCCTACTACGAACTTATTGCGACAGCTCCGATTGCACCACGATCCTAATCTTTTTCTCAGCCGTAGTGCGATCGTGGCCTAGTGTGATGGGGGTATTAGACTTTTGTAACAATCCAGTATACTGTCAGTGATGTCGAAATTCCTCGAGAGACAATCTTATATGAACAGCTCAATTTATTTAAAAATCTACCATATTTATCCGTTTTTAGAACCTGATTTTGGCTACAACACAGTATTGTTAAAAATAACTGATATTCGAAAAAATGTACTGAAATTAATAAGGAAAAGAATCGGAGTTAAAATCTTAAATTCGTCGGTTCTGTTACAACAAGAAAAAGCAGATTGAGATAAATTTCACCCAACTGTTATTGTCTAAAAACTGCAAATTCATATTCGTTTTAATTTAGGCAGAAAAAAAATTGACGGCGAAATAAGTAAAGCTATTGTGTGTATAACCATATACTATTGTATAATAATTTTACGAAAGGATATGGAGTAAATGAACATGAGACCATAACACATATGTTAACTCCAACTGCACTAATTTTAATGAGCTGTATGGCCATTTCGGAAATGTATTCCTCATCAGCAGCACTAGAACCCAAACAAAGGAAATCCATAATTTCAAAAAATGTTTAAACGAAATCCGAATAATCAGTAATAGCAAATATAGCTAAGGACAAAACTACGATGGTGGGAGTTAATCCTGCGGTTTTAGAATTTACATAAATTTAGATAATAGTAATTAAACAAAGTGTACACATGAGATATTATCTCATGTACAAGTACACCATATCTAAGAAAAATAAATAAAGCTGAGAGAAAGTGAAAATTTTAAGAAAATTAGATAGATTAACAGTACCAGTTATTATGAGGACATTTCTACTAATGTCCTACTTTTTTGCAGTGAAACTTGTACTAGAGAAATTGAAAAGAGTTTAGATATGGTACTTAGATAAATGGTGACTATTTTAATTCTTTCGGAGTGTTAAGTAAACCTAAATCGCCAACTAAGATAAGAAGATGGAGAACTATTGCAATTAAAGTAAACAAATTCTTTAATTATGATGGTCTAATTTATCTTAGAGATTTATCAATGCACTATTTATTTCAGGAAAACAAATGCAGTGCAAAAAGAGCAGGTGAGAAATATCCATACCTGATTAGAAAAGGACTGCAAAGTGGAATCCGTAAAAAGGTCCCCCGTGCTAGAGATTTATGTTCTATGTACATTTCAATTGTGGTGTACTTAGAGAATTTCTCATAATTTCTCAAATGGATGCACTATCATATTTTAAGATTTTGGCATTTTTATTTTTTGTAATATCAAATTGTTATTCTGACCACCTGTTTATTGTGCCCATATTTCATGATTTTACCGGTATCAAGTCAAGTTTTCTTGATACTCTTGTCTCGATGATTGCCCTGTGTTTGTTTTAAGTGTTGTGCTTGTCTTCTTTTAAGCTTTAGTCTTTATGTCGGACAACGGATGATAGCGATTGTGAGAACACTTTGCCATTTAATTTTATGTTTGATTACAAACCCGCTTTCATGAATGATAGCCTTGAGAGCTGTTTCACAACACATTTTGTTTCATGAATGATAAGCATGGGTGTAGCGTTGCTCGACAATCAGCAATGAATTTCGCTAAAACCGATGGCAGGGGCCGTCTTCTTGAACTTACTATGAGGTATGAGCAAGGGTCATTGATGAAGGCTTTCATGGTAACTCCAAGAAGAAGAACAACAATAATAGCGTTGTTCCATTGCTTTGTTTTACCGTGTATTTGTAGAAACTTATAGACATCAGAGACTTTGTCTAATATGCATTTACTCTATATCCTTTCACTGATTATTTTAAACTGGAGATTACCTCTTCTAAAGTTTGTAGTCCGTAAAAATATCCCCCATGCGAGAGATGTATTCTCTATATACATTTCAGTCATGATGTAATTGTGTTTGGGAGAATTTCTCACATGGATATATTATCATAATTTAAGATTTTGGCATTTTTACTTTTTTTAATATCAAATTGTTATTCTGACCGACTATTTTCTTTTGCCAAAGTAGTACCAAAAGGCCGATTCTGCCGCACTCATGCGCTGATTGGATTTCTTGCTCAGCTTGAATCCTTTGCTCCGGAAGAAAGCTCCTTGCAAGGGACCCTTTTCTTTGTTGAGCGTGGGGCAGGCCCATGCCTTGGTGGTCTCCCCTTCTCGATTTTTCAAAGTGAGGATTTTGCTTTTACCAAATTTTCCGTCCACTTCTACCACCTCCAAAATCTTATAGATCACTCCTGTGGGCAAGTCCTTCCATGTGAGGGCTTCCTGATTCTGGTCCTTCACCTTTTCCTGGAAGGCATCTTCGCTGATAAAGTCGTCACCCCCATCTTGGGAGATTTCGACGAATCCATTGTGTACGAAAGACATAATTCTTGTATTTACCCTATGCTCAATAGGAGTGCCGTCCGTTTGCATTTTGCCCTCGAGATAGGGATTTTTATGCAGGATTTGCATGAGTGCGGCAGAATCGGCCTTTTGGTACTTCTTGCCAACATCTCCTGATTTTCTTATGCCAAGTTTTCTTACTTTTGTCTTGATCATTGTCCTTGTTTTAAGTGTCGTGTTTGTCTTCTGTTAAGCTTTAGTCTGTATGTCGGACAACGGATGATAGCGATTGTGAGAACACTTTGCCATTTAATTTTATGTTTGATGACAAACCCGCTTTCATGAATGATAAGCTTGTGTGTAGCGTTGCTCGACAATTTGCAATGAATTCCGCTCAAACCGGTGCTAGGGACCTTCTTGAACTTACTATGCCATTTTGAACATTCAAAGACCTGATAGTACCTTTCTTTAGATGGGGATCCATTTTCCTGTTTAGTTTGGTTTAGATTGGATCGTTAGTCTCAGAGAAAATGGTCGGACAAATTTTGAGGCGGATTTGGGAGACTTAATAATAACAAGTAAACGGACCAAAAACAATATGTCGTCCCGACTACGTCTGGGACGACATAATATTGAAAAAAGAAATAACAAAGAAACGGACCAAAAACCATATGTCGCCCCGACTACGTCTGGGGCGACATAATTTATATGATAACAACTAGAAAGGTAACTGTAAAGTCAATGAAATGTAGGACATGATATAATTTATGTTCCCACTTAAAGGTGTCTTATTGTATAAAATGTTACATTTAGGGTTTATTTAAGAAAATTATTGATGTTTAACTCGCTGTCCAATTTACTTCTTTATGGAAAAACGTTCGTTTTAATATAAGAATAAAAGTCAAAAAGAATATTATCAAAGAGGGGGTCAATTAAAGGGAAATGAATTGCATTAACGACAATTCCAAGTATACTAAATGACTCTTAATGTCCAAGTTTCGCCTAGTTCTTTGACGAAAATAAATGAATTGAAATATATCAAAGCTAATATTTTACTTTGTATTTTTATCATTGCCTACCTTGCTTCACACCGAAGACTAGTAAAGACTTTCATTCACAGGTTTAAAATAGTAATAAAATCATGATATTAAAATGACTGATTTCGCAAGATTTTTAGATTGTCATGATTCCATTTTCTCCCGTGGACCAGTGCGTGATCTTTTCTAAAATGCTTACCTCAACTACACCATTCTCTGGATAAATAACGTGTAGAATCATTCTCTGGATAAATAACGTGTAGAATGTAGTAAAACGTTCATGACAGCGTAACAGATTGTAACAATACAAACGATGTGCGAAATCAATTCTGGTACAATGTTTTATTTGTCTGGACACATTAGAAGGAAAAGAACTCTTACGTGCCATGCTCGGAAACGTTTCACTCCAGCTGCACACAGAATATATTTTACACGTCATATTAATTATTAAGAACTATGACTGTCCTTTCATAATAATTCAAGTTGTTATTTTCTTATTTTAAAACCATGCTGGTCGAGTACCAATTATCGCCATGCAATTGCCTCAAGTTCGCGTACGACTTATGTTACACGGTTGTGTATAGAATTGATAGCAATATCCTAAAAGTAAAATCCAAACAGAAATTCGTTTTTGATTTTTAAAAACAGTGAAATGATATAAAATCCCGGGCCCCCTTTGAAATATATTTTGCTACGTGGGGTCACGTATGATGAATAGCCAATAACAGAATTCTTAGGGTGTAGGCTATGTTTTCTGTCAAAAGTGGAATCTGAATATGTTGCTTTCTCTTCAGATAGGCAAATCTAGATGGGTTTTCTATTTTCCGGTAATCGTGATTGAAATTGAGCAAAATCATGCCACTTTCAGTTTGAAATATTGTCGGATGACTCTTCATTTTTTGTTCCATTTTAGTTCATCCCAATTTGGAGTAGTCCAGTGGATTATAGTGTGAATTTAACAGTTTGAAAAAAAAAGCTTATGCATATTTTGAAAAATGGTGATTAGTGGTGCAATAATCAACAAAATTAACAAAACCAACTGTTCAAAAAGACTATATTACTGCGACATTGTGCACATGCAATGAAACTGAAAATGAATACGATTGATGGGCGTATTACTCCATATTTCATAATTTAACACCTTAAGTAGGAAGTTGGAAGATCAAATGAAAAAATGACTTGAGAGTCGGTAGTGATCAAAGGCAAACCAAAGAGATTGGCAACCCTGTGAAATTCTGTCGAATCTCGTGGGGGTTACAATATATTTAATTGTCCAACTTTATTGCATTTTTTAAAAAACGAGACCAAACCTTCACAACCTTAAGATAAAGCTAAACATACAACGATACAAAATACACAAACATACATACATCTGGAGGTAACATTTTTATGGCACGCCAAAGCCACAAAAATGAGATAAAATAGCATTATCTCAGGTAATGCTATCTTATCTGTATTTTTGTGGTTTTGGGGCAGATAAAATATCATTAACTCCTGATAATTAAATATGAAAAAAAATTAACATAGGTCTCTATGCAATAAAGAGATAAAACATTCTTTCCTGGAGGTAATAGGTAATAAAATTGCTGATTATAACTGGTAATGAAAACAGGTAATGAACTATCTTATGATAGATGTCCGATCCGTATGTAATAATTTATTGTGGCCATTGAAGAACATCCGTCTTAATCTGTTACACGCAATTTCATTCGCTAAGAAAACGATTCTTTGACTACTTTAGCAACTAAAAGATTTAAAAGAGTGAAAAGTGTACACTTGATATATTCTTTTATATATATTTTATTAATTTCATAGATTCATTATCACTGTTAACATTCTCACTTATTTTGTGAGAAACAAAATTTACTTCCTGGTCTCGGACGTCCTTGAATAATAAATAAATAAATAAGGTTTAATTAGAGTAAGCATGGTAAAACTACTATATAAAAACAGACTTTGCTTAGATCCTGCAAGAAATAGACAAAAGTTTGAAAGATTTCCATNCCCCCCCCCCCCCCCCCCCCCATTTCAATAAATTAAGGTTCATCTGAACAAACTCAACAATATGGCCACAATATTGATGCGGTTTTATACATGAGCAGAGCAAAGTTAAGAAAAATTTTCGTGATGTTAAGGCTGGCACTACATAACTATGCAATAATTAAATTACCTTTTCAAAAAAATAAGGTGAAAACTTACCTGACAAAAGCGGTGCATTTTTTTCCATATCTCGCAACATCCAAAATAAAACTATCTTGAAAGATTTGTTTGAAATAGTCCCGTGTGTATTGTTATATTACATTTGTCCTTGCTGAATTAAATGCATAACTTACCTGTATAACGTAGGGGTCATCTCGAACTGTTTACCTGTCTTTGTTTATTTTTAAATTTTTAAACCTTTTCAAACACGGAGAAAAAATGCACAGCGCAATCAAAACATTGCAATGAAATTATTTTTTAAAAAATGAATACAAAAATGACATATCTATGCAGTGCCAGCCTTGAAAGTTTATAATGTTTTATAGATTTGTCTGTACTCATGTGAAATTTACACACGTAAATGGGGACTTGGAGGACGTTATGATGAACCTGAAACATCCAGTAAGTAAGTAAGTGGTATCTTTAAAGTCATAGCTTGTACAAATTTACAGGCAAACATGAGCGCACAAGAGCTCTTAAACTTCTGATATTATAAAAATAAATAACAACGTAATCTTGATATATAAACACAAAACGTGCACACAAAAAGACTGCCTCATGCAGATACACATTCCATACACATGATAAAGATAAAAATAATAAGAATATATATTATATATCTCAAATTTACACTTCAGATTCAACCTGACAATTACTTATTTTTTTTCATGATCCATTTAAGTAATGTTTTATGCAAACATTAATTAAAAAACAATTACATGTATTCAATTCTGCGTGGAGGTCATACTTGCATGTATATTTCGTATGTATATTTCATAGAATATACATTCATGCAACGATCACAGGTAAGTGAATGTCAAAACAGGTAATTTTAACGATGATATATTGTGATATTGTAATTTTTAATATATATTGACGAGACTATTCATATAAACTAATTTTACAACGACAAAAAATATATACACACAATATTACAAAATTCGTTGCAATAGCAAATGAATAAGAGAAAGAAAAGAAATTATGTTACAATTCTAAAATTATTACACAGTTTTTCAGAAAGGATAATTTGATCTAAAAAGATTGAATTTAATAAGTTATTGAAATTTATCTATCTACATCGGATTGCTTTCAACATAAATCAGATAATACAGCTTCCAACAGATATTACGTCTGATTGGTTGATATATACATTTACTAGCACGCCAAAACCACAAAAATGCAGAAAAAACTGTATTTACAGATAATGCTATGTTATCTTGAGATAAAACATCATTACAATGCATAGAGACCTATGTATAAAATACTTAAAAGTACTTATCAGGAGGTAATGAGGAAACCTGATAATACAAGTCTGATAATGTGCACCAAAGCCACAAAAATTCAGATAAGATAGCATTACCTGAGATAATGCTATTCTATCTCATTTTTGTGGCTTTGGCGTGCCATCAATACATTTCATACATTTTTTAATTATAGTTTTTTGCATATCTAGATACAAAAAGGGTTTGAAAAACCACATCAGCGTAGTTGTAAGTTTCCGATGAATTTTGTGTCTTGTCTCCAGTTCAATTGTCAATATCTTATCTTTATGTGGACAGAAAAAAAAAGTTACAAGGTGCTGGAAGGCGATCAGGTGTAATTGTTAATTCAAACAATTTCTTTAAGTTATTTTCAAATAAATTTTTATTGGTATATTTGATAAACAGTGCACTATAATTGTGTAAAGTTTAACCTATACATAAAAAAAACTGTTATACCGTCACACATAACTGTAACCTGCATTGACCGAAAATCTCTACGCATTTAATTCAATAAGAAAACTCCATTTTATAACGTTTGTATTTCATTAAAATCTTTCTGTGTATTATAGTAGAAATGTAAAACGCCTCATAATCCGTTATTATGAACTTTTAATGTGTCAAAACTGATGATATCTTTTCTCAGTGTAGGCATGCAATATTTTGAGCAAAGTGTATACGAAGGTCAAAGAAAACACCAGGATTTTCTCAAAACAAACCAATCGGACAATTTTCAAATATAAATCTTATAACAGAAATAGAAAGAATTAGGATGTGAAAATGGCGATAACTGGTACACACGACCAGTGGTATTCTTCATACGAACATGCTAAACTCATGAACTTTGTTTTATACATTTCATACAATTCTATTATGTATTATATTATTGATCTCTGAAAAGAGGAAATAAAGTGTTATGAAAATGACATTTATAATCATGTAATATAAGAATAAACTTGCAATTTTCTTATTTATACCATATTTCTGTAAATACATGAAATGATATTAAAACAAAATATTTACACGCATTGAAATAATGGGATTCCTTTTAGAATACTTTAATGCACACATTCTTTCACCTTAAATATACTATTAGTGGTATTATAGGTAATTAAATACTTAAAATAGAGACCTTTTCACGCTAACTGCGGGGTAGTCCATGAACACACTCAGTAAAAACTTCCGGAGGAAAATTCTTTTCTTGTACCCCAAGCCCCACCTTCCGGATATTTATGTTACACATGCCCACTGACTGGTCTGCAGTTAGCGTGAAAAGATAAATGACTTGTTTTTATTTTGTAGGTGATTTGTTTGACCTATTTATTTACAGTGAACAAATGTCAAGGTTATTGATTTTTTTAATACATTGGAAAATTCAAGAAGTTTGAATTAGTAACATTATGAGTCATTTGTTTACGAATTTATAAGATGTTTCTACTTATTTCTTGCAACAGGAAATTCCAGACAAATTGTAAAAGTTAGCAGAAATGGGTGTAGTACTCAGTTTAATTAGTTTTACAGGATTATTACGCATATTTTTGTAATGGAAATTGACACCTGCTATTTTGTGAATTTATTATCATTTATTCATTAAGGACTATAATGATTATATCTTTATTCACAAATGCACAATTATGCCCCTGAGTACGACAGCTTATTTGTGCCAAATAGAAAAAAAAATATAAAAATAAAAATCCGTTTGTACGATTTAAAAAAAACTGTTTGAACGATTTAATAAATCGTTTGTACAATTTAAAAATCCGTTTGTACGATTTAAAAAACCGTTTGAACGATTTAAAAATCCGTGTGTACGATTTAAAAAACCGTTTGTACGATTTAAAAAAAATCCGTTTGTACGATTTAAAAATCCGTTTGAACAATTTAAAAATCCGTTTGGACGATTTAAAAATCCGTTTGTACGATTTAAAAATCCGTTTGTACAATTTAAAAATCCGTTTGAACGATTTAAAAATCCGTTTGTACAATTTAAAAATCCGTTTGTACGATTTAAAAAAAACCGTTTGAACGATTTAAAAATCCGTTTGTACGATTTAAAAATCCGTTTGTACGATTTAAAAAACCGTTTGTACGATTTAATAAATCGTTTGTACGATTTAAAAATCCGTTTGTACGATTTAAAAAAACTGTTTGAACGATTTAATAAATCGTTTGTACAATTTAAAAATCCGTTTGAACGATTTAAAAATCCGTTTGTACGATTTAATAAATCGTTTGTACGATCTAAAAATCCGTTTGTACAATTTAAAAATCCGTTTGAACGATTTAAAAAAAAAAAATATATATATATATATATATATAAAAATATAACTCAGTCACTGAGAATCTCCTCTAAACGCAACAGTTTACTCTGAATGAAATTTCTATGAGGGGAAGATAAAAATTCAGTTGAAAGTTTCTCTATTTGCATATAGTATTTTAAGAATTCAATCCCCCCTCTAATGCAAGGAAGCTTATTCTTGCATCTACATACATAAATGTAATATTTTAAAACTAGAAACACATGTTGTTCAATACAATCATTTAGTCTAAATAGATTTAATCCGAGAATTATAACTGAAATATCTGGGTTCAAAAGGTTAAAATTTAATTTTATGTTTTTTCCACGAATCTGATGAAAGCAAGTCCAGATAAATTTAAAGCAAAGCTCTTGACTAAAGAACCTGCAAATATTAATTTTTATATAGACGTAATCAAATTTGACTGCGAAAAAGAAGTAAAAGTGTAGCAATCGACTATCAATAACACAAATATATAAATAAAAAATCATCATGACAGTAAAATGTGCAGAAGCCCTGCATTGAGTACTGCAGAAAAAAATATAACTTGTGGGCACAACTTACTAATTTTGGGCACACGAGTTGCTACATTGTGCGTGCACGTTACTATTTTGTGCACATGACTTTTGCACACTAGTTTGCAACTTGAACACACTAGATAGTTACTAGCTCGCACAAGAAACAAACTCAGGCAGGCAAGTTGTATAATTCGCGAGCACAAAAGGTAGAAACTCGTGCTCACAAGGTAGTAACTCGTGCGCACGAGTTTTATAACTCATGAGTAAGAGGTAAAAATTCGGGCGCACAATTAAGTAAATAGTAAAATGAAAACTGGTGCGTCCTCCTTTTAATGTAGTGACATTTGTTAACTTTCATAAGAGAAAACATCTATTATCTACTTAATACTTGTTTAACCATACATTATATGAAGACATTCCGAATCAGATTTGGCACAGATCTAGTAACTTAACCTAAATATACACCCCGATAGAAAAGGCCTTCAAAATTAATATGTTGTCACCTTAACTTGACACTGACCCTGTCAAAATGAAAGATATTAGAAATTCTTACATTCATTTACATTTACCTTGAACTTTTTGGAGTGAAGTCCAAATATGCCCCCTCCCTTTAAACAAATTAAGGACAAAGTTCATGAATGACCAAAATCAACCCTGTAATTTTAGAACCTTGAACTTTTTGGAGTGAAGTCCAAATATGCCCCCTCCCTTTAAACAAATTAAGGACAAAGTTCATGAATGACCAAAATCAACCCTGTAATTTTAGAATTTCAATTTTCTGTCGACCTTTTTGACAGTTGAAGAAAACATATTTTCAAATCCCGAAATTCTTAAAATTATTGGGTATTCCACTATGACGTTATTGACCGAATGGAAGCCATTAAAAAGTGGAATTTTCTAAACAGATTATAGACCAAATTATGGTCGTAATCTAAGATCTAAAGTTTCCCGATGCCATTCCATACAAACGTTTTAGAGCTTTCGATATCGGAATAGTTTGATCGGCTTTGCTGTTACTTATATTATCTTAAGGAACCAACCATTTAACCTGCAAGGGGGGTTTATGGTTTTTTTTCTGGACAGAATTTTTTTTCCACGTGTATCAACAAAATATTTTTTTTTATAATTAACATTATTTTTGGGGGCAGAAAGACTCCTTCAGAACATTTTTTGCATATTTTTTTTCACATAAAATCAGCTCCAAAATATTTTTTTAGAAAAAAAACCATAGCCCCCCCCCCCCATTTCAAGTTAAATGGTCGGTCCCTTAAATAGTTCCTCGTATGGAAATTAGACCAAAATATCATTGTCTGATTGTAAAACCCAAATGTCTAATGTTTAATACATTGATTGCGATATAAATGTTGTTGATTATGGGGTTAGATTATTCTAGAGTATTTTTACAGTTAAATTTGAAGTTGAAATTTAAGACAAATTTCCACTCTTTCTTGCATGCAATCCATTTATGTCAATAACTAAAAGCCAAAGTTTACTTTAATTTGGTTTCTGCAGTCAATCATTTCGACAACTTAAAATATGTCTCATCGGTGCAAATCTAATCAAAATATTTTCAAAACCAAAAACCGTAGGATGAATTTTTGTCGAATTGGTATTTTTTAACCATTGAGCATTCTAGGAGAAAAAGAAAAGAAAAATATAATTTTTTGAAATTTAAAATTGTAATCAATCTGAAATTCCATTTTAGACAACCAGTACCGAAGATGCATTCATGTAATCACAGATAATGGTATTGTAAATCAAACTTAAATCTTAGTCACTATTAAGCATGAAATGTGGGTCATTTTAACTTAAGTTTAATCGAGACTCTCGTGAATATCCAAGATGCATCAATCTAATTAAAATTTGTTCTACAAATTGTTCTACACAGTCACTGCATAGAAGGTCTAACAGCACTCCACTTAACTTTCTGTTTTGATCCTTAGTCTTTATCATAAATGTCTACAAAATCATGTAGACTGGATTCTCATTGGTTGATGTCAAAGGTCTTAGAACTGAATGTTAAATGGGATGTTGTTAGATATACCATGCAGTGACTGAAAAGAACAATCGGTAGATCTAATTTAATTAGACTGAAGATGAATTTGTGTAATCTTGCCATGTCCCTTTGTTTGTTCATTAACGGTAGAGTTTGTCCCTCGTGCTGTGTGGAGTCCATATAAACATACCCCGTGCTTGAGGTGTATGGTTTTATTTTTTCATATATGGTGTACTTGTTCATTTGAGAATTTCTCATTGTTCTGGCCATCTGTATATATCTTGCCCACATCTCCCGATTTTATTAACCAAGTTTTCTGACAATCAACTCAATGAGTGCCCTATGATCGTTTGTATGTTGTATTATCCATTGGTCCTAATTTTGTTGGGCAACGAATGACAGTGTTTGCCCAATATGCCATGTTTGTTGACTATCCCGCATTCATGACCAAAAGTAATACACGGATGTAGCGTTGTTCAAAATTTAGCTAGTGAATTTCGCTCAAACCGGTGCAATGTGTCGTCTTGAACTTTTTATGAGGCAGGAGTATTTGCTCTATGACTTCAAGATGAAAAACAACAATGAAATATTCAATTTGTTTAATCTTGCCATGTATTTATTGGGATTTTGTCCAGTTAACATTTATTTAATATTTAATATCTCTTTATTTGTTCAAAGTATCATTCTTCTTCGTGCTCTATTCAGATCTGGTTCAACACAAACTATATATACCTTTGAGTCAATCAGTCATGAAATGTAGGTCCATGTGATCGAAGTTTTATCAGTAACTTCATGACAATCAAAGGCATATCTCTAAATTCCTCTACCTCCTCAATATCTCAGACCACGACTAACGTAACCGTTATCTGGAGAGCTTCTTGCATGATATTTAGATCAAACTGATCATATTCTTATCAGGATTCTCGTGACTGCCAAAGAAGCTTGCACCGTCAAAATACTATACCCCTATCTGTCCCAATATCTAAGATCTGGATTTCATCAAGATGATTACTTAGTAAAAATTGTTCACTAGCTTTGGACATTAGTGCCATTGTCGGGCAACGGAGAGAAGTGATTGTCATAGCTCTTTGCCAGTTGTTTTTATGTTTGCTGAAGAAAACACATCCATGGACTAAGAATCATGGATGTAGCGTTGTTCGACAATTAGCAATGTATTATCATGGTAGGACCGCCCTGAACTTACTATTAAGTATGAACATGCTGAAGGCCTGATGGTGACTTCGGGATGAACAACAACAATTAAAGCTTTGTTCCATTGCTCGGTTCTACCACGTATTTGTGTAGACTCTGTCTCACGTGCATTTACTCCATATCCTTGCATTGTTTATTTCATAAGTTCAGTGTCTTCAGAACAGCCAGTTATAAGTGAACTATAATAATTGTGCCTTTTATGACTTGGTTTATTCCGGAATCTGATACTGAAACAACAACAAACTGTAACATTGGTTCTAATATTTCTGATTTATTCACCCAAATAGCATTCAAAGTGCTGTAAATCATAAAAAAATATAAGACAAAGCACTGATAACATCAATGTTAGTGTACGATGGTACACATACTGTCAAAATGGAAGCCACAGTAAAAAATTGTACGTGCAAAACCATGCAATACAGAGATGACAAATGTCAAGTTCGAGGTTACTACTGTTCACCGTCCAGATGTGACTTCATCTTCGCTAGCCAATGGTTACGATCCGCCCCTCTCTTCTTAATCCTTGGCAGATCTAGCCACATTTTTGGAGACACAGGTTTCAAATTATCTCGCTTTGAGGTAAGAGTTTCAGTTAAGAATTGAATGCATTATTTTGAAGTTTCATTGGGATATGAAAGGCTTGACCGAAGCACATTTTTAATGAAGCGCGGTAGCGCTTCATGTTGAAAATGTGCACCCGGTCAACCCTTTCATAGTCCCTATGAAACTTCAAAATAATGCATTCAATTCTTATAATTACATTTTTAACCCGGAATATGAAAAACAACTTTATTTACAGGAAAGTACATCATGTACATTGGAATTCTATTTTTACAAATTCATCCGCCACGTGGACACGTGGTCAAATGTGTTTCATGGGAATTGCAACTTCACATTGATATGCCACGTGATAGATGTTCACCTATCAAACTGACGGAATTCAAATGAATATTCATGAAATGTAATTATTATTATATATGTTACAGTGAATTTGTAAAATTAGGGAATTCGTAAAATGTCTGAAAATTCATGGATTTTATAAAATCACTAAACTGGTCAGTGGGTTTGTAAAATAAGGATTTTACAAAATCACTGAAAAAAAAATCAATCATAATTTTACTGATTCCCTGGTCATATTTAGGGAATTTTTTAAATAGTTTGCAGATATAACAAACAATATCTTTAAAATGTGCACCATACTAAGAGCCTAACTTTAGATAAAAACATTAACGTTTCAATATTTGTATTTTAATATAACTGAACTTTTTAATTATTCAGAGTATTTTTAAATTCAATGCAATATGTGACACTGAATCAATGTAGTTTTTCTTTTGAATACCTCTTCAATCAAGAAAGAAAGGGAAAACTAAAAGTATAAAAATATTCAAATAATCCAAAAGATAGAGGACTATTTTTATCTTGTTTAAAAATTTGATTATAGGTCATTTCCCGCTGTAAACCATAGTTTAGGCTGTAATAAAAATATCCTAGATTCACATCATCTCCTATCCCAATTTTTTCAACCCACTCCGAAATATGTTATTGATTTTTGCCAAATTATGACAATTTTCGTCAAAACAAACAACATTTTTACCATAAATTATAAAATTTACCAGCCCGTTGTGGATTTTACAAAAAGTTGGATCAAAATAGCCTTATAAAAAAAATCTGTTAAAAGATAAACCATGCAAATCCGCTCTTAGGACTCTGGTTTAGGGAAATGACATGAATATGCAAATGTAAGAGAATGCATTTTGTAGTAAGTTTTATGAAATTCTATTTTCTCCTGAACTCACGTACAGTATAAATGGCCACTGCCACATTGTCATTTTATATCGAAAAAAAAATGCTAAAGCTAGAATATAATGCGACTCAATTGAAATCTCATTAAGATGAATCTGTAAAAATATCTGGTTGATTTGGAGTCTTCCTAAACTTCTTATGGACAAAGTTACTACATCTAAATCAGGTTTTTATTAATAAATTTAATTAATTAGGAATTAATTCCGAAATGGCCATACAGCTCATTAAAATTATTGCAGTTGGAGTTAACATATGTGTTATGGTTTCATGCGCATATGCAGAAAGTAAATTCACTAAATTCACAGTAACTTCGGTATTTAGTTATTTGTTACCACTGGGTCGATGCCACTGCTGGTGGACTGTTAGTCCCCGAGGGTATTCACCAGCCCAGTAGTCAGTACTTCGGTGCTGACCCGAAAGCCGATTATTTTTGAAACCTTACAATATCTAAAATTTTGTAAATTTTATTGAAAACTAAGGAGTATCTCCCTCGTGCAAAGCTCTGTCCTTAGCTAATTTTGGCTTTACATTTAGATCACTTTGGTTATTTGTTCTCTGTCAGATTTGAAACATCTTTGAGTTTTTGGTCTTCCAAACGTTTAGATTTTATCTGCACTGATGAGACATAAGTTGTCGAAATGCGCATATGCAGAAAGTAAATTCACTAAATTCACAGTAACTTCGGTATTTAGTTATTTACTATCCTTTCGTAAAATATTTAACTATGCAAAGTGAAAAACAAAGTGAACAACATACATGTACCTTTTTTTCTCTACAGAATGATTATCTCAGATTTCAAATTGTTACATAATTTGTTAAATATTGGGTTATTTTGGTCCAAATCTACAAGAAGTTAAATTTTGAAGTCACAATTGTAATTATTTTCATTCTTAAGGGACAGCAATCCATAAATAATTTGGAATTGTTTTAAATATTTTTTTCTATTAAACTACGGGTAACAATATTGCCTGGTAAATAAATGATTTTAAAACTGAACAACATTCAGAGTTTAATTGTTCAAATTGCAATGAAATCAGTAAAAAAATTGCTTCCAAATATCTTTTAAATGCAGGTTTATATTAATTTCAGTACAGGGAAGAAATCTTGGCAAGTGCACGTGAATACTTTTGTGCAATATCTGGTTATTTATTTCAGTTTCGTATAACTATGAAAATTTATTTTGTTTGTATATTTATTTAAATACACCAACATCTTTCCCTCTAATTAATCAGTGATTTTGTAAAATCCTTAACAAGATTTTCAGGGATTTTACAAAATCCCTGACGATTTCAGTGATTTTACAAAATCACTAAAATGGTCAGTGGTTTTACAAAATCCCTAATTATTTTCGGGATTTTACAAAATCACTGATTTTACAAATTCACTGTAACATATAGATCATTTAATGAGACAATTTACAAAATATTTAAATTAAGGGAAATGAACTCTCAAAAGTAAAGAAAAAATACAAATCCTGGGAATTTTGCATAATTTAAAAATCAATACACACCATATTTTAAGTTTCATTGCAACGATATATATTTAAAATATGATTTTAAACATTTTGATTGGACGCAGCTATAAGATTAACATCAACCAATCAAAAAAGTGGATTTGAGGTGTCAGAAATTTAGCTTGATCTGCCGAGGGTAAAGAGGAGAGGAGCGGATTGAAACCCTTGACTAGCGATGTTGCAGTGACTTATAATTTACATAAATCTACTGTATTGACATTTCGACAAAATCTAGCCATGTGAAAGTCCCTAGCTTGTTTAATTTGTGATGTATCATAATGCTTTGGTTGATTGTGTTTGAAATTGATTCATTGGACATTCTGTTTTTTACAATAATTGAATAAATGTAAATATGGAGTATTTATTTGATTCTATTTTCTGAAAACACATAACAGAATCAAAGTCGTTTATTTTCCTATTTTCGCCACCACCACGATCCACCAGGCAATCTTCCATAATATCCACTATAATATTGCCCGCCGGCTGCTCCAGGGCTATTAACATTTACTACACTATGTATATCGCCACCTCGGCCACCAGCACCACCACCTTCCTCTCCATCACCACCGCCTCCTCCCCCTCCTCCTCCTCCCTCAATGTCAACATCTACATTCTGGGCATGTGTGACATGGTAACATGACAATATCATCAACGCAAACAGTGCAATGGTAAGAAGGTTCTTCATTGTAAAATAAACCTAGGAAAACAATGATACTCTTTTAACCTTGATTTTTAAACTCATTTCCTTTTGAAATGATAATCTCTTCAACTCGCTCATGGTGACTCCTTAATCATAAGAATCATATCATATAAACCGATGTAAAAGTTAATCTCTGTAAATGCCACTTGTTAAGTTTTTTCTGTTAAGTGACCATGGTTTATACCGAAATTGTTTCGAATGAATATTTTAAAGAGTAAATCATGCGTTATTATAAGTCAGTTGTGTGAGTTCCAGTATACGCTTTCACCATTTCTTCTTTTTCAAAACTACCAACAACAAAAGTAAAATTCTTTATGTAGTCAATGTAGCGATTTTCTAAGGTTTTATATAGTGCTCAATAAGAGCGTACCAAATTGTTAGATTTGTTTAATACTTCGTAAAAAAGCGATTCCGTCTTAGCAAAATGTTCTATTGTGTAATGGTATTTAAAGAAACGTTTTTATCACTTTAGTCGCCATGTGACGCACGTATGAACAAATTAGTCCCAAAGCATGGCGTGGTAGTATCTGGTATGATGGACAGTTCAGGAAAACTACATTCTCTAATGATATGTCAAGTTTAAACCGGTTTTGACCCGTTACATAAATTTTCTTTATTCAACGTATGTTGAATAAAGCCCCGTGCTATTTCCCGCCGAATCTATTCGGAATGCAATTCTCGGTATTTATCATTGATCACGAGAGAAAAAGATTACACCATTTTATCCCAATTATTACCATATTTTATCCACTCTCGAAAGTTAAATTTGAAAATTTTAAAATGCTCGGCAAGCCTCGCAATTAAAATTTTAAAATTTAACTATCTATAGTGGATAAAATATGGTAATGAACGGGATCTTGTGGTGTAATCTATATTTATCAAATACTATACACCATATTTCGTTATATATATTTCCGAATATTCATCCATATAAATCCGCATTTGTATTGTTAAGGATGGTCGCTCCTCAAGGTTTTTATATTAAGGTTTTGAAATTAATATCTTAATTTATTAGAATATCGATCGTATATGAAAATGAAAAGAAATGGGGTAAATGTCAAAGAGACAACATCCCATCTCCAGGTTAAAACGACCCAAAACAAAGCATCTAGGGGCCACTGTACGGTCTTCAACACAGTGAAGAACTTCACACCATATAGCTAGCCTAAATTGCCCCCCCCCCCAAAAAAAGTAAAAAAGTGAATAAGTCAATGGAAACAAACCACATCCAATAACCCGAATATTAAGAAACTAAAATTTTAAAGGAAGACAAGGACAAGCCAATGACCAACATATTCCTGACTTGGGACATTACTAGTATATCATTTTAAACAAAAAATATTGATAGGTCTGTGCCCTTTTTTGAGATGTAAACCGCCTGAAATTCTCTAGAGTTTTTATACACTCTGCATTAAGGCAATAAACCTTTCAAATGCATTGATGGAATGACAAAGTTTTTCAAAAGTCTATTAGAGATATATGCAATCATATTTTAAAAAGAAAAGTGGAGGTCATTGTGTAGAATTTTCTAAAACACTGAGGGGATATAATAAGAGAGTTTCGAAAGTCGGAGACAAATTTGTTAACTTGAAGAGTGACCATCCTTAAGTGTGTGTATGTGTGAACTCAGACAATTTATGTATACTAAGAATGTCTTACCTTATCTTATGACTGAGTCCCTGTATGTCCATCAGAAACTGTGTGATTATTTTTGCTTGTCAGTTTTATATATTCCTATTATCTACTTTTATAAGATAATATATCACACATATTTTAATATAAAGAAGGAAAATGTATCAATGTCAAGAACAGAGTATAAATCACCAATATATAAATGTAAGTTTGGACAGTACAAAATACATAACATAATGATGTTTCAAGGACAATTATAAATTAAGTGATTACTAACGATTCTAGAGAAAGTGATTTTTGATGCCGGCAAGTATTTTTTTTTCTTTTTTTTTTTTTTTTTGAGCCGGAAGCGAATGTGAATCTAAAGCTTTAGATTATATATACAACTTGCTATTAGGTATGAACAAAGGTCATTGAGGAAGGTTTTCGTTGTGACTCACTATTACATAATACCAAGTATAAGCTTTTCAAAAAAAGTTTGCCGCTTTTCAGCATTTAATCATTTTCCTTTCATTAAAAAACATTTTCTATAATTGTGTAGAATAGAGGAGTTCCAAATATTCATATATTTTTGTAGGGTAAATATTACAGACAGTTGTTTATATATGCTTTGAAATAGTATCTCTCCCTTGTGCAAAGAATTGTTGTAATGATATTTCAAAACCTTTACTGTCACTATTAATAAATTCTAGATACATGTCCGGGTCTCCCCAGATTTCTGCCAACTCGCATCAAACGATAACTGAACTGGAAATGGGGGCCTGTTGTGAGGGGGTGAATTGACAATGGGGCAAGTTGACTTGGATTCAATCGTGTATCGTTGAAACGTTTGTTAGCATGACGATAACATAACATACTTGCAAAGCACCATTTACGAGTCAACCCGAAACTTAACGATCCAACAGGAAGTTTGCCCAAAGTTAGAACCGCTTCTCGAGAGAAGCGGCAATAAATTTATTGGCAATTGACCCGATGAGCGCCCTGTGATTATTTATATGTTGTGATTGTCTTTTATGCGTCTTTTTGTCAGGCAAGGAATGACAACGGTTTTAAGAACACTTTGCCATTTAAATTTATGATCCCGCACCTATGAGAAAGAAAAACAACATGAATGTAGCGTTGATCGACATTTAGCAGTGGAGTCCGCCCAAACTGGTGTTAGGAGCTGTCTTGACTTGCTGTGGGGTGTTGACAAAGCTCAACGGTGACTTAATTCAAAACGAAGAACAGCATAAAAGCGGTGTTCCATTTATTTTTACCACGTATTTGTGAAGACTTTTTCTCATAAGTTATTTGTTAACTTACTCTTTGACATAAAGATACAGTATTGGTTTCTTCCGTCATCGATACTAGTCTATTGGGTTAATAATAATTCATACTTGACATGTTAATTAACTTTATTGAAAACTATTTAACCCATTAGGGTTATAGCAAAGACATTTAAACAATACATTTAAACGATGATAACAAATATGAACAAAAATGAAAAAGTAAGACATTATTATTCTGATACTAAAACAGTATGAGGGTCATCTTTCCTCAGTTCTAATGACTGCTGTATATAAGATACCACTGTTTTATTATCATCGGGTGTTGACGGATTAAGAATAAGAACAAGTTTGTCTAATTGGTTTAGTAAATTAAAATGTGTTATATTACACTGATAGTAATCTAAAAATTGCTTTCGACATGAAGAATTAATTTTACAGTTGAAAAAGAAGTGGAACTCATCCTCTATAACGTTACAAGTTTTACATAGTCTTTGACATCTTGGAATGTTTTTATACCTCCCTTCTTCAATTAACAACATATGGTCACTAACTCTGAATTTAGTTATAAGTCTTCGAATCTCTTTTTTGGATGTGAAAGGTAAAATTCGGGCATGTTTTTCGTGATTTTGAAAAATTTATAATGAAAGTTTTTATTTTCCTCTTTAAGATTATTTATTTTTTCATTAATCAATGAATGATAATAACTTGTGACAGAATTTTTTTATATAACATTTTAAATTTTTGGTTTGTTTTTCTGTTTTACATTCACTTAGATCTTTTAATTCAAAGTTTATTTCTTCTGTAATGCTAGATGCATATGTGAACCAAGAGTAAATACCATCAGAGTGTAAATCTCTTGCCAGCTGATAAGCCTCTTTGAGAAGAGGATTCAGTTGATCGTTGTTAAGTCTAGAGAGATAGCTTAGTGTTTGAGACTTTATGAAACTTTCAACTGGCAATAAATCTAATTCCTCACGAACTATAATATTAGTGGAGCTCTTTTTGGTTCCAAGTATATTTTTAATAAAATTCAAATGGAGTTTTTCCATTGGTGTTTTATCTATAAAGGACAAAACATCAATGGACCTATTATTTTTTTTGGCTCGAGACTTAGCTCTATATAGCTTAAGGTATGAATCCATAAAACAAATTTCAGAGTTGTATGTCAGAATGGGTTTCACCAAAGTGTGAAATAATTTGCAGCCTATTTTAACGGGAACATTACCAAACTCTAGTTCAATGGTTTAAACTTAAAAAAGTGTTTTTAATAAACAGTGCAAGAGTTCCTCTTAAAACCGACATAAATATGTGAATCAACACTATTTAATCATTTTGAATTATTGATTTATGAATGTCTTGGTACTTTAGCCGAGTTGCGACTAAGTCGAACTCGGCTTATAATTTAATGAATGGTGTCTGGGCGTCCGGGTGTCAACTTTTGGTTTCCGCACGATATCTTGAGAACCATATGTCATATCTAAATGAACGTTTAAACAGACATGAGTTATGGTTCTAGGATTTTGAATTTCGTGCGACAAAGGTCAAGGTCACAACTTCTAAAAATATAACAAAAATTTAACATTTTCAGTACAGCTTAAATCACCTGTTTGGTTTTATTTGATAACAAAAATAGCTAAAAAGTTTTATTGTTTATACAGGAGTAGTTTTTATATTGCTAGAACATGTTAAATCTTTACTTCTGGTTTTTGTTGGCAAAAATATTGATCATCTTCTAAATGCTTTACACCATAACTAAATTTAAACAATTTTTCATATTGGCAGTATTTGGCTTTGCACAATATCGTGTTCTTCTTTCATAATTGATGATGTTGTTATACCAAATCTATTTAGAAGTATTTCAATTGAAGTTTCATATGCAAGAAGGCTTGATATCATAGTCAACGGAAATTATGTCCTTAGCTAGCTGTCAGTAACTGCGAGCATTTGTCCGGACAGTACCTGTGTGTATTGTCTTCATAACTTCATTGTAAGGGTACTCGTCTTGATAAGTTGGACTTTTTCTAGTTTGATTTTTACTGTGAGTCTTTTTGTGTATTTATTTTTTAGCCATTCACCACACGCAGGGGGGGGGGGGTGGATCCAAAAAAACGAGTTTAACCCCACCACAATTTTTGCGCCTGTCCCCAAGTCAGGAATATGTTGGTCATTGGCTTGTCCTTGTCTTCTTATTAAATTTTAGTTTCTTGATATTTGGGTTATTGGATGTGGTTTGTTTCCATTTATTTATTGACTTTTTTTACCTTTTTGGGGCCATTTAGGGCTTGCTATATGGTGTGAGGTTCCTCACTGTATTGAAGACCGTACGATGACCCCTAGCTGCTTTGTTTTGGGTCGTTTTAACCTGGATATGGGATGTTGTCTCCTTGACATTTACCCCATTTCCTTTCTTTTTCATATGTAAATTCATTTCATAGTTCTAATTATGTACACCAACACACTTTTATTGGGTATCAATAACTTAAAAATAAGATATAATGAAAAGTCAAAATTAATGAAAAAATATTCTGCTTCATATATAACTAGATTATAAAGGGAACCCCTGCCAAATCTTTATTTTGAAAAGGGGATTTGGAATGTTTTCATTTCAGCAATATGTATTACCTGGATTATAAGGGGAACCCCTGCCAAAATTTTTTTGAACGGTGGTCTGAAATGGGTTGTAATGGATAGTGGAGCTTTCAGTTGCCATGGAAACCAGAACGCTGAATCTTTGAAAGACAGTATTCTGCTACATCTTTTTCTTCACAGTTTTAGAAATATGTATAAACTAGATAATAAGGGGAACACCTGCCAAATCTTTATTTTGAAAAGGGGACCTGGAAAGTATTGTTTTCAGCAATATGTATAACCTAGATTATAAGGGAAACCCCTGCCCAAATTTTTTTAATGGTAGTCTGAAATGGGTTGTAATGGATAGTGGAGCTTTCAGTTACCATGGAAGGCAAACCAGAGCACTGAATCTTTGAAAAAAATATTCTGCTTCATATATTTCTTCACAATTTCAGAAGTATATATAAACTAGATTATAAGGGGAACTCGTGCCAATTTTATTTTTGAAAGGGGGAGGTTGGGGGGGGGGCTAGGAATGTTTTGATTTCAGCAGGAACCCCTGCCCAAATTTTTTGGAGATTGGTCTGAAATGAGTTGTAATGGATAGTGGAGCTTTTGGTTGCCATAGAAACCAAACTAGAAAACTGAAATTTTTAGAAAAAAAAGGTATTCTGATACATACTTTTACAATTTCAGCAATATTCAAAAACTAGATTTTAAGGGGAACCCTTTCCTAAAGTTTTTTTTGGAAAGGGATTCGGAATGTTTTGACTTCAAGCAGCTATCAGCAATATGTATCACCTAGATTATAATCCCTGCCAAATTTTTAACCAGATTACGACTAAGTCAAACACGCTGCGAAATTCCATTATAAGTGTCTGATTGAAATAAAAGAATTCATATGCTTATGTGCAACTATTTGCATATCTGATGATGTACTTATGAAAATAACAAATATTCTCAACTCGGCTTTCGCACCTTCGGTGCGTTTTCTGATTATTAATCATTTAAAGTACAAACATTTCAATATTCATCAAATCGCATAAGTTATTTACTTCAATCAGTCAAAATAAATTGAGACTCTACAACCAGTAAAGTATTCTTTTTACTATATTTCAAGGGGAGGTAATCAATTAAAATATTTTACAAGGACACCACTGGGCTCATACAAAAAGCAATGAAATAAAAGAAAAAATAACCAAAATTCTGACTGCTAGATCTCAAAACTACTTGCGTGAAATTTTCTATAACATCCATTGAATTTTTTTCATTTATGGAAAATTAAAGTCTTTATTATTGAACCTTAAGACTTGAATTTATAAGTTTTTCTGAAAAAATAGATATTTGAATAAATTATGCAGCTTTTAATGCTTGATTTCTGTATTTAAATGATACTTGTGGTTCTCAAAACTGGAGCAACATACAATAATCTGTTATTGTTGACGTTTGGTAGTGCCACGTCTAAGTCCGGTTGTAGGAGTCTCTGTCGTTGTCCAAGTCTGGGTGTAAGAGTCTCTATCGTTGTTTACGTTTGTCTGTTGTCTTTCATTCGTGTTTTGTTGTGAATTCCAATTGTGGATTGTGGCCTGCGATTGTGATTCTCAGTTTTTGTAGGTGTTTTCTGTTCTCTTTTCTTTTGTAAATAATTATCTAAGTTGCAACCAAGGTGTCGTTTATTGTGTCATTTGGACAGGAACTTTATGTTTAATAATTGACTTTGATCACTTAGGGTTTACGATTGGTGTTTCTTGAAACCCATATCGTCCAAGTGATCACATACAATTTCATTTCCAGCCAGTTTTCTACCAGCTTCCGATGGATGTAACTTCTGCAGACAATGGCAGTTTGTTTGCAATAAGTGAACACACCTAAATAGCCTGTCAAGGTCACAGTGAAATGGTTGAGCACATTTTTGGTTTTTTCCTTTTTTTCTGTTTTTAAATGTTCAGATTTTTTTTAGTTAAAATTAAAACTTAATCAACACCGTGACATGACTTTCTTTAATCAGTCCTAGCCTACTTGTCAAATCTCCCCAAGTCTCGTCGGCGTCCTCTATTCCGGTTCCATATTCCTCTCCTTCCAATTTGTTGCCGATTTCTATTTTGAACTCTTCTGTTTTGTCCTCTAAGGATATTTTGTCTTCTCCTGTTTCCTCTAACCATTTGTTGCCGTCTTTGATTGCCTGCTCTGTTATTTTGTTGCCGTCTTTGATTGCCTACTCTGTTATTTTGTTGCCGTGTACGATTGACTATTACGGTGTTTATGTCCCCACCACGACCACCATCGCCGATTGCTCCTCCTCCCCCACCACCACCGCCACTTATATTCAAATTTAAATTCTGATTTCCTGTTTTATTATTTTGTTGCCTTCTTTGATTTTGAAATCGCCTTCGGTTGTTTCTTCTGCCTCCTCTGTTTACTATTACTATTCTTGTATTAATGTCACCCCCTCGGCCTCCATCGCCTGTAGTCCCTCCACCTCCCCCGCCACCGCCACCAGTTATGTTTAAATTCAAATCCTGTGTGTGTGAGGATTGGCAACAAAGCAAAACAAGTAAGATGGTGGCCACTAAAATCACCAAATAATTCATTGAACTGACCTAAAAACAAAAATGCAAGACGAAATTTTAGCACAATTAAAACATCAAAAATATTAATTTACATGAAGTCATGTGTATTTGATAAACAGATAAATTTTACTAAAACTATTTTGCTGTTTGACTCCCTTTCGACAACTTCTCACATGATTTGAATGCGATGAATCCTTAAATGTTTACGTTTTCGATCTTACTCCTTACTGAGTAGTTGCGACTATTGTTTTTTTTCAACATAGTGTATTTCACAAGAGATTTTGTCGGTATGCTTCTCTTTATTGTACCTTTATTGTTGATCATGTTGATTTTTTTTATTGCAATAAAATGACAATACCAACAATAATATTTTATAGATATTTCAAATGTTCAGCGTCGACAATTCTTCATGCGTCGAAAATTGGCGAATTAAAATATATACATTTCACTAGTGTGTTAATCAATTTCATAGGTCAACTACAATTTTACTTTGTGTAATTCGCCAGTTTCAGCACACTTCAACTTCATAGATATGAATTTTGTTTGCTGCTATTTCAAGACTATATATATATCTATATACACGATATCAGTACTGAATTCTTATACATCGTGTACTTCGTTACAGCCCTAGATCAAAACTACAAGGAAGTATAAGCAGCCTAGGTAACTAACGGGGTCAAGGGCTCTGGACAAAAGCAGACGGTGTTGCCAAGGATGTCAAAGCATTGGGAACTACCAAAAATTTGCTTGTACAAATTTGCAGATCTAACATTGGGTTGGTTCTCAGACAATGAAATATATACTTTTCCTGAAGTAGATGAGAACCGAATCAAAAAGGAATAGTCTAAAGAGAATGACAACACAGAGAAACAAAGACATCACGAAAAGAACTGGAGGATCAGAGACTCAACCTGTATCACTTATTCGAAATGCGCATATGCAGAAAGTAAATTCACAGTAACTTCGGTATTTAGTTATTTGTTACCCCTGGGTCGATGCCACTGCTGGTGGACTGTTAGTCCCCGAGGGTATTCGCCAGCCCAGTAGTCAGTACTTCGGTACTGACCCGAAAGCCGACTATTTTTGAAACCTTACAATATCTAAATTTTTGTAAATTTTGTTGAAAACTAAGGAGTATCTCCCTTATGCAAAGCTCTGTCCTTAGCTGATTTTTTTTGCTTTACATTTAGATCATATTGGTTATTTGTTCTCTATCAGTTTTTAAATATCTTTGAGTTTATGGTCTTCCATATGTTTTGATTTTATCTGCACTGAAGAGACATAAGTTGTCAAATTGCGCATATGCAGAGAGTAAATTCACAGTAACTGCGGTATTTAGTTATTTAAATGACAAGATGCTTTACTAACCACTCCTATGCTGCATCACCAAAAATGTTTTCCTTTTTCGGCTTAATATTAAGCCGGTAGCAATGTTTTGGTAAGATTTAATTGAAATGAGCAATTTTTGTGAAGGATCTTTTACACATCATTTCTGAAAATTTGATTGATTTGGCTTCTCTGGTTTCAGATGGTTAAATGAAAACATTATTTTCACTTAGGGTTCAATAGTTAACTATGTTACTCAATGTAAAACTATGTTCCCATTGGCGGCCATGCTTTTATATGATTCGAATAAAATGAGCAATCCTTGTAAAGGACCTTCCATACATCAATGTTGAAAAGTTTTGTGGAAGTTGCTTGGGTTGTTTCAACGGAGAAGATGAAATGAGCAGTGAAGAGATATAGAGAAAATGCCATTGAGACAGAATCTCTACAAATACATGGTCAAACCAAGCAATGAAACAACGGTTTTATTGTTGTTCTTCATCTTGAAGTCACCATGAGGCCTTCAAAACACAATTAATACACAAGTTGCATTATGAACAGTAAATTTCGTTACGCTGAATACGTGTTTCAAGGAGTAACCGCACATCAGTAGCTTCAGCAATGACCTTTGCTAATTCAAGATGAACCCTAGTAATGGTTTGAATTCATTGTTAGATGTTGAGTAACGCTACATCCATGTTTCTGTATCCATAGATACGGAATAAATTTAAGTTTTCTTACAATCGCTGTTATAAAGACCAATAGAAGACAATCACTATATCTGAGCATCCCCAGGGCACTCATCGAGTCAATAGCAAAAAAACTTGGCAGAGTAAAATCATGATCAGTTGGCACAATTAACATATGATTTTATAATGATAAATATGATTTTCCTGTTAAGTCCAACGTTCCACTATGTTTAGCACTGGTGGCCATGTTTTGTCGGATGTGACGAAATGAGATTTTTTTTTAAAAAGGCCTTCCATACATCATTTCAATGAAGAATTGAATGCAATATTTTGTAGTTTTATTAGAGTGTAAAAGCGTCAAGACCGTAGCACATTTTGAATGAAGCGCGCTAGCAACAATAAAACTACAAAATATTGCATTCAATACTTATAATTACATTCCGTAAATTGATTTGCAAGTGTTCATGCAACATACATTTGTAACTTAATGGAATTTGTGGCTCATGCAACATTTTCTTGTCTAGATTACTCCACCGTCTCTATTTACTTTTGTCGTTGTCAAGGAGTTGCGTGCTTGTGTAATTTTTACTCACTGATAAAACACAGTAACAGAAATGATCGGTGTACTCGTAACTCGTAATCAAATACGGGGATATCGATACGAAGCAGAATGAATGTAATTAAAATTCGCATCAAATAGTTTCAGAGCAAATAATAAAAACTATTTCCCAGAGGGCCAAACGCTACGGTATGCTGGCGGCCATGGTTTTTTCCTATTAGAATGAAATGAGTAATCTCAATGAAGGACCTTCCATACATATTTTGTAAAAGTTTTTTGAATTTGCTTAGTGTTTTGAAAGGAAAAGATGAAAAATTGATCTTCAAATACGGTTAAATGTTAAACTATGTTCAGCGCTGGTGGCTATTTTTTTTTTTGTCGCATGCTTTGTATACATCATTCCAGTAAAGTTTTGTTTAATTTGCTTCAATATTTCTACATATCAAATGATCAAAAGGATCACTTTCCCATAGAGTATTATATTAAAGTTTGTTCTGCTCTTGCAGCCATGTTTTTCCTCACATTAAAAAAAATGAGCAGTCTGTGTAGAGGACTTTCCATACCTCATTTACTAGTATGTAAAGTTTGGTTGAATTTGCTTAACAGTGGTTTTAGAGTATAAGACGAAAATGTGGTTTTCAAATAGGGTCCAATGTTAATCTAGTTTAAGTGCTGATCGTCATGTTTTTACGAACTGAAACGAAATGAGCCATCTTTGTAAAGGAACTTCCAAACATCATTCCAATGTTGTTGAAAACTAAGGAGTATCTCCCTCTTGCAAACCCCCGTTCTTAGCTGATTTTGGTTTTCCATTTAGATCATATTGGTTTCGTGATCTCTATCAATTTTTTTTAAAAGATCTCCGAGTTAAAGTCCATTTAGATCATATTGGTTTCTTGCTCTCTATCAGTTTTTTTAAAGATCTCCGAGTTAATAATCTTCCAAATGTTAAGATTTTATCTGCATTAAGGAGACATGAGTTGTCCAATTGACCATATGCAGAAATTAATTTACAGTAAGTTCGATATTTAATTATTTCTTATCAATTTGTCGACGCCACTGCTGGTGGACTGTACCAAAGGGCATCCACCAGCCCAGCAGTGAAGTACTTCGGTGCTGACCCGAAAACCGATTTGATTTGGGAATTAAAAAATATCTAATGTTTTGTAAATTTTGTTAAAAACTCAGGTGTATTTCCCTTATGCAAAGCTCTGTCCTTATCTAATTTTTGGCTTTTCATTTTAATCATATTGGTTACTTGCTTCCTATCAGTTTTAAACATCTTTGAGTTAATGGTCTTACAAATGATAATATTTTATCTGTAATGAAGACACATGAGTTGTCAAAATGTCCATATGCAAAAATTAAATTTACAGTAAGTTCTGTATTTAATTATTTTCCAATTAAGGGGGTTCGCTACTCCATTTGAAAATAAATAGGATTTCAAATAAATGTGATTTTTTGTTAGAAAATCAAAAAAGAAGTAATTTAAGTGAAAAAAATTGATAGGTTGATGATCTCGTTTTTTTAGATTTAAGTGATTACAAATTTGGCGGGAAACTGAACTTCTCGGATTTTTCATAGGATTAACATTAGCCATATTTGGTCATGAATGAATATGACAGAATAAATAAAATCAGATAAAATTTTCACAGAATGCTCATAAAGATGTATAAAATGAAATTATGAGAAAAAATAAGGGGGTCCATGGGCAAAAAATTATAATTCATTTAAATGGATAAAACCAGAGGATTCCGAAAATCTGACAGAAATCCCAAAACATGAGGAGCGAACCTCCTTAAGTTTGGTTTGGTTTCAATTGCTTCTGCGATTTCAGATGAAAATGTGATTTTCCCAAAGGGTCCGATGTTAAACTTACGGCCATGTATTATGTCGGATAAGAACAAAATAAGCAACCTTGACAAAGGATCTTCCATACATAATTCCTGTAAAGTTTGGCTGTATTTGCTTCGGTGGTTTCAGAGAAGAAGAAAAAGTTAAAAGCAAACGGAAAGTAATGGCAATAGCCTACACTGACCCTTTGCTTCAGGTGAGCTTAAAATTGGACACATACACGGGTGAACAACTCGGATCCAAATAAAAACCATGGGCTCATCGGTAGAGTAAGTATTTTTTTTTCTTTCCTATATGACACCTCCGCCCTTCTCGTAGGTTCAATATAGTGTTGTAACAAAGTACATAATGTAATAGCAGCTCAGAGTAGATCAGCTGTGATGAAGTATCGTGTGTATCAGAGAGGATTAAATATCATTACAAATATATATTTAATATAAATATATATTTGAATTTAAGCAACAAGAAAAGAAAAAAAAATACACACAAACTTAAATTGATGTTTTAAGAAGCGCATCAAATGCTTTCTCTTTTTTCCTGTTCATCATAACCTTATCTGAAGAGCAAAATGCAAAATATTTTTGGAAAGGACCAAATTGAAGTAACTGGTAGTTTTGTAACCTTAAAATATTCACTAATCAACATAGTAAATATATATGTAGTATGCATAATATGCTACATCAACAAAATCTATCATAGTTTACATTTTTCATTTGTTTGTCTCGAGGTCTGATATAAAGAAAATCAAATGTACACCCGAAATATTGAGAGTTGAAATGATGAGGTGTTGTGCTTGACTTCGCTATTAAGTTGGCTACATGATTTGGACACTTGCAACAAGAATATTCAAACGGCCACGCCATTGGCATAAGTTTTAGGAATATTTTACAACGGTCATGCCAATTGCATAAGTTTCATTTCAAAGAGATAATTTTACAACGCAAACCGACGTTCTGAAAGACAGACCGCAAAAAAAAGAAACGTTGTTGATAACTTATTGACAGTAATGTATGACAGTATGTTTTAAGCAGTCTGTTTGAACACCGGCTTTAGGTGTGAAATTACATCTCTTTGAAACGAAAATTTTGCCACTCGTTTGACTGCTTCAATATTTTGTTTCAAACTAATGGGTAGCTGTGACTTTTGCTGATTTTGGCTTTCCGTTTGAATCCTTCTGGTTATTTGTTCTCTATCCAAATAATGTTTTGATTTGATCTTCACCAAAGAAACACGAGTTGTTGTAATGGCCATCCAGAAATCATTTAGTGACTCTAGTAATTTGTTAACTATTTTTGAGAAAGTCAAATTTATATATATCCAAGCATTGTTAATCAGTTATACATGAATCTGTTATCTTTCAAACACGCACTCTTCGAATACCAATTGTCCGAGCTCAAATCAAAATATAGCAAGGGAAAGGTTATTCCTTACAGGCCGTTATAATTACATCTATGTAAAAATTATAAAATCTGACCTTCTTCAATGTGTCGAAGACGTTCTATTCCGAATGTACTTATTAGGGACAAAAATATGAACAATCCACCTGGTCTTAGCAGAGGTACATAAAGGTAATGCAAATAGTCTTTACAGCAACAAATCTTGTTTTTTCACATGCAGCCTTTTTTCAGAATAATGTAAGAGGAAAATAACAGGGAAAGTTTCTAAGGCATTTGTATTTATAACTAAATCTACTATTTTACATGACATTTAAGAAACCTATCTTCCCTCTAACGGACTGTTCTATAACACACTATTCCTTATTCCTAACAATAAGTTGTCATTTTAATAATCATAAAAATGTCATTCATTTACAAATTATGTAGTTATAATACCTATATGTGGTTATAGTTTTCGTCATATTCTATTTACCTTGAATTCTAATTAGAATTACTGGAAATATCGGCCCCATACATTAACGTCAAATGTTTTCTTAAACCTTTATGATACTAAGTTTTAGTCTAAATAGTATAAGGAAACAATTAAGGTTCACAGTCCATTGACAGAACTGTAATTTTCTGTATCAGTGTGACTTTGACGAAAATGTTCAGTACTAAAATTTACGACAAAGAGGCTATTTCAAATTCAAAATTATCCATTTCCCTAACTTGAGTGGTAATATTCCAACTTCTGCTTATGTAGTATATGTTTCACAGTTGATTCGTTACGCATGAGCTATTACAAAATATGCAGACTTTCTCATAAAACACAGTTATTTCCGTGGACCGCCTTACAAATCAAGGCTTAAAAAAATTCCGTCTCAAGCGACTATTGAAATTTTTTTTCTATAGATATCAGTCCCTTGTGGAAAAATTCGATCCGAACTGTGATTCAAGATTCATTTCTTATGTTATACTGAGATGAAAGTTACTTTGTACTGTCTCAGATCTTTCAATGGCAATGTTCTGCAATTAAAGGGGAGATCTGTTATGCCATAAATCTGGTTTAACTCACCATTTCTTTTGAAAATTCAGTTTCTGCTGATGGTGATTTTGACAATTCATGAATTTTTACCGTAGATTGAATCGCTTACTTAGGAAGGTCTGAAACTCTTGAAATACCTGTACAAAGTCAGGACCATTGCGGTTAATAATTTTTCCGTTGGTTTTCCACCTGCTTTGCCTTTTTGCCTCTAGGAATTTGGCTCTAGACAATTCTTTTCGGTAATTTTGTTGTTACCCCCATTTGTTTACCGGTATTTACCACTGGGTAGATGCCACTGACGGTAGACTGTACGTTTGTGAGTGTATCATAAGTACAGTTGTTCAAAACTTTGTTACCCGAAAACCGATCATTTAGAAATTTACAATATCTAAAGGAAGCTGAAGGATTTGGCCTTGTACAAAACATACACTCGCATTCACTTTCGCCTATATTTAGTGAGTTTATTTCAAAATTTACACTTCATAATTACTCCATGGATCCATAAAATTTAATGCAATGAAATAAACAGGGAATGATCAAAAAGAGTCAATCAAATCATTTCGTTTGATGCCCATGTTGCCATTTAATCTTTCCTTATAACAAAGTTATACCAGTTCAAAGTCAGGCAATTTCTTGAAAAGACTGTTGTGCTAGCTCAATAAAACGCAACATTCTGTCTAATACTAGTATTTACTCTCGAATTTCCTGGATTCATGTCTTCTAACCTTTCAAATCATTTTGTTTTCCTGTTGTGCCTTATTTAGGTGTATTTCAAGTAGCATAGAATTTACTGTTACTCCACATGATGTGATATATTTGGTTTCCCGTGATAGACACGAACCCCTTGTAGTATCTTCGTCATCCTCAGTTGAGGCAGCATACCACAAGGACATTGTTTCCTATTTTACTTAGTCAAGTATGTCTGCCAAACACTGAATCTTTGAAGATTATCTCAATTTTTCATTTCCATGGTCAGTTAGGCTAGTTCTAGGAGTCAAGTAGCCTGGTATCCTGACTGACCCATGCTGGCTATCGCGCAAGGTTGGGACAGGTTCGACCAGGCTAGGAGTCAAGATGAACAAATAAAGGGATATGGAGTAAATGTACATGGGACAAAATTCCTATAAATACATGTCAAGATTAAGTAAACGCTTTCATTGTTGTTCTTCATCTATAAGTCACTATGAGGCCTTCAAGAAAGAGCAAACATTCTTACCTCATAGTAAGTTCAAAACGGCCCCATAGCACCGGTTTGAGCGGAATTCACTTGCTAGATGTTGAACAACGCTACATCCATGTATCCATTTTGTCATGGATGCGGGGTCGTCAACAAGCATAACATACCGGGCAAAGTACTCTTACAAATGCTGTCATCCGTTGCCCGACAAATGGACCAATAGACAATACAACATATAAGCGATCACAGGGCACTAATCGAGTTGATTGTAAGAGAACTCGGCAAGTAAAATGGGTATAAGTGGGCTATATATTTATAAAGACGGCCAGAATAATAGTTTGATTTTTACAAAAAGAAAATCAAATGTTGAATTGTGTGCATCCATATGCGAAATTCTCACATGAACAAGTACACCATAACTGACAAAATAAAGAGCATACACTTCAAGCACGGGGAATCAGGTGTCTGTTTTATCTGAGAATGTTCTATGAAGTATTTTTATGCTTTTTTATTTTTTATTTTTTTGTTGTTCATTTTTACGTATCTGACAACTTTCTGACAAACGTTAACGTAACGAAAGCCTTATTGAATCAAATCTTCATACTTTTTTAGTTATTTAGTTTAAGTAAACTTTGCACATGAGGCAAAGTCTCAACAAATGCATGTTAGAACTAAGCAATGAGAAAACGTATCAGTCCTCTCAAAATCCCCACGAGGCCTTCAGCAGTGAGCTATACCTAAAAGAAGATTAAGACGGTCTATAATCGCGTTCTGAGTGGAATTCATTGCTTTAGGAACGCCACAACTATGTATTTTATACTCCATGGATCCATAAAATTTAATGAAATGAAATAAACATGGATTTTGGATCCGGCTGGATATGTAATAAAGTACCCTGAATTCTACAACGTACATGAAACTACTGTTTGAGATGGCTTATTAAGTTTGGGTGGCGAATATCGATGTTAAAGTGTTGTCTATTTTTGTTTCTTTGTTTATATTAGTCCATTTATATGGTCTCTTTTTTTCCATTTGTATGGTCTCTATATTGCTAGCATCTATATTTATTTTAATTTGAACCCACTTCTGTTCTCTCTTTTTCTTTCTATGTTCTCCTACAGATTTTATTGAAACTACATTGAGAGCTTTTAGCCCATCAGGGTTGCAGCAAATGTTACAATACACTAAAACAATGACAACAAATATGAACAATAATTAAAAGCAAGACAGTATTATTTCGATACTAAAACAGTAAAGGGTCATCTTTCCTCAGTTCTAATGACTGTTGTGTATAAGGTACCACTGTTTTATTATCATCAGGTATACGGGTTAAGTATTAGAATAAGTTTTTCCAATTGGTTAAGTAAATTAAAATGCGTATATTGCACGGACAGTAATCTAAAAATTGCTTTCGACAAGAAGAATTAATTTTTACAGTTGAAAAAGAAGTGGAACTCTATGACATTACAAGTTTTACAAGAGTCTTTGACATCTCGGAACGTTTTCATACCTCCCTTCTTCAATTAATAATATTTATGCTAAAAAATTTTACTTTACAGATTTACTACTTTAGAGGTTTCTATGTTCTAAGAAAAAAACATAATATTGAATTATTGTAAACTGGCTTTAGCGATTGTTGAAAGTTTCCAAATGTTTTGATTTTATCTGCACTGAAGAGATATAAATACATCGGCAAACGAATAGTAGTCGAAATGCGCATATGCAAAAATTAAATTTACAGTAACTTCGGTATTTTGTTATTAAACCTAGCCATCTAGCGTAGTCATTTGGGGTGCATAATTAAGTTGATACATGAATTCTCGACGCTTCTGCTGGAAAAGTGTGTCAAATGTCGAACTACGCTACTTCCATGTCTTCATGTATCCTCGTCAACAAACATAAATTAAATCGGCAAAGTGCTCTAACAATCAGTGTCATCCGTTTTCCGACAGAAGTACCAGTGTCACAAGCCAGTGAAGAATAACAACACAGACAAACACAGGGCACTCATCAAGTCAATTGTATACTTTGCAATATAAAATTATGAGATGCGGGCACTTTAAAGGGTGGAAAGAATAACATTTGGAAATTACAAAAATAATAAATGCCAAAATTTGAAAGTTTAATGTATATCCATCTGAGAAATTCTCTCACAAACAAGTAACTGAAATATATATCTGAGTATTATGTGAAAAATTTATTTTGGTATTTGATTTTTGTGTCTTATGATTCGCGAATATTAATAAATTTATTAGAGTTTATTACACCAGTAACATTAATTTAGAAAAAAATCGAAAAAACTTGGTTTGTTCAGATACAAATGTAGCAACAATATTTATCTCAATTAATAACTTAACTTTAAGGTAATTAGATTTTTTGAGATTTTAGAATTAAGTCAAAGACAAACGTCATTAAAATTTGTTTAAGAAAACTGATAAATTTGACGTTTCCTTCATCACTCTCTATGTCATTTGCTCTCTCATTGTATCACTGGGGTCGAAATGCGACTTGAGAAATTCCTTATTTATGTCAATGACATTTAATTTGTAAAGATGCGACTCGATTAAATGCCTTATTTACACCTATGCGTACCTTATTGCAGTCCATTTGTTATTCACTTAAATAAAGCATTTAGTCAAGTCGCATCTATAGAGATTAAATGTCATTGACATAAATAATGAATTCTCGCGTCGCACTTCGGCCCCATTGTGTATTTACAATGAAGAAACAATATTTGTTGAACTGCTATAAGCAGAATTAAACTAAATAATAATTACTATATTTTTAATCAGATATTTACTTCCACCATTCCATAATTTCTGTACCTTTTTCTTCTTTAATGACCATATTTAAAGTTTTCACATCGGATAAAAAGTTTAACTGGAAAGGTTATCAACAAAAGACATGCATAAAATACTATTGCATTCAAAATACCGAGACACGAAGACCAATAATACTGTAATAAAAATATATAAGAAACAACATGAAAATAAATAACATAATATAATGAAGTCTTTTTAGCGAAAATTTGAAATTTGAAATTTCAAAAATACTTAGAACAAATTGTGACGTTTTGTCTACATAAAACATTATGTCATATCTACGCTTATAGAAAATTTTCGCCAGCGTATCACAAAACGATTACATGGAATTTGAATTCAACACATTTTCTATTCGCTTATAAAAAACAAAAACTTTAAGTTCAAGATTAACGAATATAATAAAGATTCGAATTTATTCTAATATTTGACAAAACAACTTTCAGACACTTTTTCATGATTACGTATACCAACAGCATTCATTAATCAACAACAAAATATGTAATTAACCAATTTTAAAAGTTATTCTGCCATAATTTTTATTTCAATTCATTAGAATTGAGAAAGTGACCATATTTCTGAACAATTTATCAAACTGTACAGTTTTAAAATATTTTGCCACAATAGTAATTTACCACGGTCTTCCTATCCACTTCCTTGACCATTTCCTCTTCCACGTCCTTGACCTCTTCCACGTCCTTGACTATTTCCCCTTCCTCTGCCGCTTACGTTTCCTCTCCCTCTTCCTTTTGCATTTCCGTTTCTCCCTCTTTGTCTTCCTCTGTTATTGACACGACCTACTTTTTCTGTTGGGTTTCTGCCGTCTCTTGTTGAGACAGTTGGGTGACGTCCTCTGCCACCTCCTTTATTTATTACTGTTATGTGAGTGTTTATATCACCCCCACGACCTCCGTCACCGTTTTCCCCTCCTCCTCCGCCACCACCACCACCACTGATGTTCAAATTAATACTTTGTGTGTCCGAGTATTTACAGGACAGTAACATGACAAAAGTCATCAAAAGTGAAATCAGGAAGTAATTCATCGAAAATGTCCTGGAAAAATATGCTTGTATTACTTGACGTCCTTAAAAAACATACCTGTAAGAATGGAAAACATTAATACAAATTTATAAATTTTCAAACAGTGGAACACATTGTCTGAATCTATACCAAACAGTGGAACACATTGTCTGAATCTATACCTAGTTTCTTTAAATTGCATGTGTTTGTTCTTTTGGTATATACTTTTAAAACTTTCCGTCTTTCTGGTGGAAAAAATTTCCATTTTGACTAAAGGCCAGATTAAAATAGATCATGTAATATGTATTTTTAAACTGATAAAAATGCACATCAAAGATAAAAATCATGCAACTTTCTCTGAATCTTATTCGAGAAATATAATTTTCAAAAATAAATATTCAATGAGTGCCCGTGGTTTTGAATGTTGTGTTTGTAGCTGTCCTACTGTGTTCTCGATTTTTGTAAATACCACTCCTTTGTTCTTTCGGTATTCTACTGTCGTTATCATACATTAACTTACCTTTGAGAATAGCGGCGAAGGTTATTTGAAAGTGTACAAAGTCACAGCTTTAAAGGGAGTGCGAAAACTTTAGAGGGCTGTTATGTATATTAATTTCTATGAGTTGTATATATGAGCATGAGTGCGTAACTGGTAAGACAAGAGCATAAGTGTTTATTGATAAGACGAATTAAAGTTCTAATAACACTCATGCTCAACTTTTGTCAAGAACAGGGAGCATAAGTGTCTATGCATACACCAGCCAAGCAAAAAGACATAAAAGGGGAAATTCTAGAATCAAGCATGTAAAAACACGACAATTCAGAGTGTAACACAGATGGAGAAATCGCGACAATAATCGGCAAACGAATACCAAAGCAAGATTTGATTTAAACATATTTATTTTGCTCTCAAAATACAAAGGTTATTCCAACTTATAAAAGTCTTCTCCCAAATACAATACAGTTACAATAATAATAGAGCATGTTAATTGAAGACATATATATCAATATTCATATTAATCTCACTGAGTATGACAAAAAAAAGAAAACAATGCAAACTAAACGCAAGCTGAATTAATGATAATGAAAAGAATTATGATGATGATGATGATGATGATGATGTGTGTGTGTGTCTGTCTGATATTAGACGAGTATAAATCTCTCTGATTTTTTATATACTCAAAAACGTGCTTGAAGATGTTTTCATTCTGATCTGTTGTAAGAGCCGAGTTACCACATGTCAAAAGCTGAAGGTCTATAGCGTAATCATTTGAAAAGGAAAGGGGAAATTCTAAAATCATAAATCCAACATCACGGCAATTCACAGCAATACGAATTGAGACAGTATGACAAAGACAAAACAAGTAAACAAAAATGAAAAAGAACGCCACAAAACTAAAGCACTAGCAGTGTGAACCCCTATAAAAACTGAGGTATCATCAGGTGCTCCGGAAGGGTAAGCATGATCTGCTCCACGCATGGCACCTGTCACAGAGCCAGGTGGAATATGGTACTGAAAAATCTGTTTTGGGGCTGATTGGTTAATGTATTTTCTAACCCTTAGACATAACCAATTCGAATCCATGGTACGTGTTACTTCTCTAACTCTCAAACAGTACCAAGGTTAAAGTTTGATAAGTTTTTGTTAATCTTGTTAGTATTCGGACAATTACAGGGACAAATCGGTACCACAAAAGACAAAAACAAAAATTAACAAGAACTCCACAGAACTAAATTGTAAAAGAAAAAAGTGCTTCGGGAGGATAAGCATGCTCTCAACCTGTTGCACCCGTCCGCATACATTCATCTAAAGCATGGCGTTGAAAACTCATGTTTGTATTTTATTGCCTCGTAGATACCTTATTATACTCCCGCTTTAGGGGGCGGTATATAGTGATCATGGTGTCTGTTCATTCGGACGTTCGTCCGTCCGTCCGTCCGTCTGTCAGTTCGTTCGTCCGTCCGACATAGGGTACCTACTTTGTGGCAACAACTCCTCCTACACCACCTGATGAAATTCACAGAAACTTTCACAGAATGTTTAGTACATATTGCCGTTGTGCACCAGTTATTTTAAAATTTGATTAGATTTTTTTTTCAATAGGGGAGCGGGGGTATGATATCAACTGTGAGATTTGCTCACATTTTTCTAGTTTCTGTTACAGTAATACCCTAGTTTGTACTAAATGTTAATTGAGATATTTGTCCGGTCGACTTTCTTTCCGATGACAACTAACAATTATTCTAGCTGAAATCCACGGGCAAAAATGGTGCATCTAGATTTTTTATTCTGTTTGTTAAAATCTTCTGAACGGTGGTACAATTTAGATGTGCCATGTTTTTTCCAGGTTTTTGCAGTTGCACCATAGTGAGACTATACTCAAGATTTCAGAATTTTCAGGCTGTTTATATATCTATTATTGGTCTAGTTGCTGGTTTTTGGACTTCACATGATTTCAAAGAAATGTGTATCACACCAACAAGAGGACTCAAAATCATTTTCAAACAATTGGTAAAAAGGGGGTACCGAGGAAATAGGAATTAAAGTACTGACAGGTTGAATAAGTTGGAGTGATTGGATGTTTTGAAAGAATGATCTTCCTTGAATTATGAGTCACACGTTCAAAATGCAATTAATATAGCACATCGAGATTCAATTCTCATAACATATTGTAACCAGCAATTTGGAGAAACAACTTCGAGGAAATCACATGAATTCTCATCCATTAGAATACATTTAAACCGTACGCTAGGCAGAAGGGAAGTTACTTCTCGAGAAAACGGCCAACATGAAAACTGACATCACGTTCGTCATAAACTCTACTTTTACGTCGTCCATCTTTAATAATATTGAGAGGTTAATCTTTTCTTTATTATCTGAGATATACACTTAAAACATACATAATCAATATATCGAAAAGTGAAATTGAAGAATTAAGCGATGTTTTAATCCTATAGAAGATTTATAAATGTTGCTAAATTAAAATCAGAAACATGTTACAAAGTATCGGCATCAAATGGACTACAATATCAACCAACTTCGACAAAATATATAGTCGACCAAACATTTCAGCATGTTAATGCTGTGATTCTCAGTACATTAAAGTTGGAATCAAGGTGGTCTTCCACAAAGTAAAATCTTTATCTGTGTATACCACTTTTATATACCACTTCTGTTTTGTCATATACTATTTCTATGAAATCATTGTCTCTTAAAATTTATACTGTCTTTGAATATAGGTATACAGAGTACAAAATCAAAAGTTTTAATGCAATGACAGATAATAAAGGATAGGTCGTCATGAACTTTTGAGGGGTTTTTCAGTCTATACACATAATTCAGTGACAACACTTCAAGAGAGGCTTTGTATGCTGGAACAACCAAATGTTATATAAGAAAAAAATCTGGAAATATTTGGCTAAACATATCCTTATGGTGATCTTAAATTTTATCTGCCTTTTAATGAAAAACGCAAAGTGACTTCAAGATGAATAAGAATATTCTATGCTCTGTTTCCATGTGATATTTTATTGCATGCTCAGCAATCTTTATTTTGACATTACCATATCAAAAGTTCTTCTTAAGTCAAAATATATTCATTTAGTACACTAACTACCCTGAATGTTTTAATTACCGGAAATAAAGATGCAATTTATGTGAATATATATTCTCATAAAGATACGACCGATCCATTATTAAGGTTAAGCACATGAAGGGATATATTTCCAAAAAAAAAAAAAATAGGAATAGTAAAATTGCTAATGAATTTGTGTACAAATATATTCAAGTATTATTACAGGTTCAGGGCAGAAATCAGGAAAACTTGGGGTAGGTTGATATAACTCCTTTTTAGCTCACCTGACCCAAAGGGTCAGTGTGAGCTATTGCCATCACTTGGCGTTCGTCGTCCGTCGTCCGTCCGTTAAACTTTTCACATTTCATCTTCTCCTCTGAAACTACTGAAGCAAATTCAACCAAACTTTACAGGAATGATGTATGGAAGGCCCTTTACAAAGATTGCTCATTTCGTTCCGATCCGACAAAAAACATGGCCGCCACCTCGTAACTTAGGTTTAACATTGGACACTATGGGAAAAAATCACATTTTCATCTTCTGCTCTGCTCTTCTGCTCTGAAACCACTGAAGCAAATTCAACCAAATTTAATAAGAATGATGTACTAAAGGTCCTTAACAATGATTTTATTCCAATCTGACTAAAAACATGGCCGCCAGCATGGAACATGGTTTAACATTGGACCCTACGGGAAAATCACATTTTCATCTTCTGATCTAAAACGGCTGAAGCAAATTCAACCAAACTTTACAGGAATGATGTACTAAAGGTCCTTAACAATGATTGCTAATTTCCTTCTAATCTGACGAAAAACATGGCCACCTGTGAGAACTTAGGTTTTACTTTGGACCTTATGGGAAAAATCACATTTTCATCTTCTGCTCAGAAACCACTGAAGCAAATTCAACCAAACTTTACAGGAATGATGTACTAAAGGTCCTTAACAACGATTGCTCATTTTGTTCCGATCAAACAAAAAACATGGCCGCCAGCACGGAACATCGTTTAACATTGGACCCTATGGGAAAATCACATTTTCATCTTCTGCTCTGAAACGGCTAGAGCAAATTCAACCAAACTTTACAGGAATGATGTACTAAAGGTCCTTGACAATGATTGCTCATTTCGTTCCGATCCGACAAAAAATATGGCCCCGGCGCGTAACTAAGGTTTAACATTGGACCCTATGGGAAAAAATCACATTTTCATCTTCTGCTCTGAAACCACTGAAGCAAATTCAACCAGACTTAAGAGGAATTACGTACTAAATGTCCTTAACAATGATTGCTCATTTCGTTCCAATCCGACAAAAACATGTCCGCCAGCACGGAACATGGTTTAACATTGGACCCTATGGGAAAATCACATTTTCATCGTCTGATCTGAATCGGCTGAAGCAAATTTAATCAAACTTTGCAGGAATGATATACCAGAGGTCCTTTACAAAGAATGCAAATTTTATTTTAATCTGACAAAAAACATGGCCGCCAGTGCGGAACTTAGGTTTAACCTTGGACCCTATGGGAAAAGTCACATTTTAATCTTCTCCTCTGAAACTGCTGAAGCAAATTCAACCAAATTTACAGGAATGGTGTACAGAAGGTACTTTACAATATTTGCTCATTTCATTTCGATCCAACAAAAACATGGCCTTCATTGCAGAACATAGTTGAACATCGTAGGGCGGTATGTGAAAACTATACTTTTCATTATCTTCTCTGAAACTATTTAAGCAAATTTAACTAAACTGTGATGGAATGGTGTATTGAAGGTCCTTTGCAAAGATTACTCATTTCAATAGGATCAGACTAAAAACACTTGTGCCAATGGAGAACATAGCTTAAATTAGATCTCATTGATAAAATACATCTTTTTGGTCATGCATGGCATAGAATATTTTGTCAGGTGAGCGATACAGGCTCAGTCTCTGAGCCTCTAGTTTACGATTGTTATGAACAAAACACAAGAGTCAGGATATTTATCATAACTAGAAACAAAATATCTATCTTGTGATGACACTTCTTCTATAAAATATTTTAATATCCTGCATTGAAATATCCAGGTTTTGAATGGAATCTTAAAATATTAAAATAAATTAAAGTCAAACAAGTTCTTTCTACTTGACGTTCAGCGTTTTGGAATATCGAAGTATCCTCACATATATATATATATTATTTATATTTATATAGAATTTTGATATAAGTCATATGCTTGGAGGATCTTGAATTTCCCAGTTTGTGTGGAAAATTGAATAATTAGGTTTTCATCGAGAAGAAATTAAATATAGCTGTGTTTTCGGCAACGCCTTGACAATGTAATTTCTTTTGTACTGCAAATGAATACTTAATGGATGCCTATGATCATAGTTTCTATGGAGCAGCTTAGAAATCAAAGGGCAATTTATGCAAAGTCATATATATATAAGGTACAAAAAGAACAGGATTTAAGACGCCCAAGATAAGGGTATGCCTGTGAACTATAAATTCATAATCTTTAGAGGAAACTTTAAAAAATGAAGTATATTAGTACATATGTGTTTCATACTGCACAGTAAAAAAAATTGGGTTACCCCGGGTCTACTACTTGAAAATGTATGTTGATAGATAAACTAGTAGTGTCTGTTGTTTTGCATAGTTTTACACTTTCAGTACTTACGATATCTGTATTACTTACTATCTGACATAATCATTTGGGAATGAACAGGTCTAAATTTTTAAATGCCTTATATGTTGAAACTCAAGAACCCTAACGTTGCAATCAAGATGGAGTGTTAAGATATCAGCATCCAAAGATTGTGCTTATATATCATATATAATATAATTTAAGTATTCAATATAAAAACAAAACTTTTCTCTTTTATTCAAAACAACCAGTATCATTCCAATATCTGATTCACTATACAGATGATTTTTTATCTTTTGCTATCCTCTTCTTCTACTCCTCGGTTTTTTGTTCTTGCCACCTTTTCTGCTAAAAAGTCTTCGAAATGATATTCTTCCTCTTTGCAATTTTCTCTTTCTGTTTCTTTTTCGTACTCTATTTCTTATTTGTTTCAATACATTATTCTTTCGATTTTCATGTACATTTTGTTGTGTAACCGTGACGTTATGTCCTAGGTGTTTGCCTGTTTTGACAATCTGATGAATGACTCTGGTAAGGTCGTCGCTTTTATGATTTATTACCACTATATGTGTGTTGACGTCACCTCCCCGACCCCCTTCAGCATTGGTACCCCCTCCTCCTCCACCACCACCTCCACTTATATCTATATTCAAATTCTGTGAATCGGTATGTTGACACAACGGCAAAAACGTCATCACTGAAAACACACAACGATTCATCTTAGCATGCTGAAAAATATGGAGGGGTATTTCCGCCACCAGAGAAATTTTATGCTGTAAATTTTATCTTCTCTTTTTATGTTTTCACTTTCCTTATCCATAATTCTGCATTTTCTATATTTTATATTATAGATTCTAGGATATTAATTCATCATATTTTATATTCTTTCTTTAAATGTTCCTATTTCATCCCGACTTCTGCAGTTTTTATATTTTATATTATTGTTTCTAAAACTCAATTTGTTATATTTTATGTTCTTTCTTTAAATGTTCCCATTTCTATGCTTTGTTCGTTAAGTTCTAAATTCTTCTTTCGCGACATTATATCTACCGTGTTAATTTCGAAAAATTTCATCTTTTATAATTTGAAAGAGAAATGTTCAAAGTAAGTATTCATTGTGCATCATTCTTTAACTTTTATATTTTATCTTTTAACTTTTGTCGTTGTATTTTTGTACTTATGTGCTTAAAATAAACGTGGCGGAAAAAACGCGTATGATTGAATTATGACAACAGATGGCGCTAGTGTTTCTGTGACAGCTTTTCATCCACCAGCAGATTCGTCCACGAACGGGACGTTTTAGGGACATCATATATATTTTTATGTATTTCAAAGACAATTTTTGGTATGATGCATTTAAGACGGTGAAATAAAATAAGTGAGGGTGAAGCGGGGGAAACTTAAAGGGGATCGTTCATGATTGGAAGCGATAATACTTTACTGAAAATCCCGCTGAGCCCAAAATACGGGCATGACGCGGGAAACACTGAAAAAAACATCTTGGATGGGGAAACAAGGTTTTTAAGAGTCTTTGTTAAATCTGGAAAGTTGAGAAAAAATGATGAATTTCGGGAAAGGGCCCCATACAGCATAAGTTTTTAAGCCGTGATGGAAAAAACTCTAATTTAGTAAAGGGGAAAGGCGAGACCCACTTGATTTTCGGGACTACTGGATTTCTCATTGTAACTTCGGAAAATCAGATAACCCCTATTTTAAGGCCGCAAATTCGAAATGGAAATACCCATTTGGATACCTAAATACAGGCATGTTTTTAACCACGGAAAATCACGATTTTCAGTCCAAAATAAAACAGGATTGGAAAAAATTGGTTACTTGGATGGGTAAAAAAAAACAAAGTTTATGACACTTGATCATTTGTACGTGAATCAGAAATGAGCAAGCAATATGGGCAGTTAATTTACACATCGTATTCTTTTAAATTTTACATTTTGAAAGTTCAGTATACATGCATTAAATTTTCGAACACAGCTCTAGGGAAACTGGGCATTCTATGATTTCCACGCTAGTTTATAGAAGTTTACAATGGCAAGGGTCATATTACAGCCTTCAGTGGCCAATTAGTAGATAAATTTGGATAAATTTTATCAAAATTTGCTATATTTGTTTCCCTGTTAATTTATTTGTAATGAGGTGGAAAATGTGCCTTAATTCGCGTCTTTAATCACAAAATTCCACCAATTTATTGACATGAACAGTTCTCCGAGAGCCCAGATCTGAAGCCCGGAGCCCAGTGATTGGAGCCCGGAGCTATAATGTTGGAAACCGGAGCCCTTGTGTTGGAGCCCGGAACCATAGTATTGGAGTCCTGATCCCTTGTGCTGGAGACCGGAGCCCTATTGTTGGATCCCGGAGCCCTTGTGTTGGAAACCGGGCCCAACGTTAAAAAAAATGCAAATCCGGGACCCAGAACCCAATTTTATTCCCCATCAATGTAATTAGTTATCAGAACTTTCCGGTTTTTGTCAAAATGTTAACACAAAATGTGTCTATTCAGAATTAAAATTATTTCCTTGGAGGAAATTAGCTTTTGCACAGA
>MJUU01073874.1:1948-40900 GCA_002080025.1 Modiolus philippinarum
TAAAAGAAATTCTTTTAATCTGCCATTATTTGTCCGTCTTTTTTTTTCAAAAGAAAAGATAATAAGGCATATGCAAATTGTATACGTAATGAATTCCCCCCAAAGGGTTCGTTTATACTTAGGGGAACAATAACAACTTGATGATATGCAACAACATTTGTTAACCGACAAAGACCACATTTAGGCATAGACAGGACATTCAATTTAGGGTCCGTGTATGTAACCAATATTGTGTACAAAAACAAAAAAGTGTTGTCAAAAGAGACTTGTGATCATCCAATTTTTTTTAGGGCCTATATGTTTTTGCGCTGGGAAGAATAGTTTTTATCGTACCATACTTTCCTATCTCACGTCAAAGCATGCATTCAAGAGACCGTTAAAAGTATAGAATAACGACTTGGTAGTGATGACGAAAGTGGACTTACAAAAGCAATTGATAGTGTGTTCCCAAATGTAATAAGACTTTTGTGCACTAAACACATCAGAGACAATGTGTCTGACCGCCTTAAAACAAAATTGGTTGTAATGACGAACTGCGACAAAACTTTTTGGAGTCAATGGACTTTCTGCAGCTGTAGATTCTGACGACTTTGAAATTAAGGCTCGGGGTATCAGTAAAGACCTATTTCCAACTAAATTGAAAGACTTCATTTGAAAGACCGCCTTCGAGAGTATGTTATCTTACCAAATCGAAAGCTTGATCAAAACCGGTTATGGGCTAACAATAACTGCGAGTACATGAGCCACGTATTTTAAAAAAGCTGTAGACTGTTCCTCATTTAATCAGAGAGCTACACGATGTGATGAAGGTACACTTTATTGACTTTAAACGTTCACTGTATGGAACCGGAAATTATGAACTTTATGGCCGTTATAGGAAACATCTGGTTTCATACCAAGTTTGGCACAGCAAATCGCAAGAACAACAACGACAAAAGCGTCAAAATTGTTAAAGGACAACGTACATAAGAACTAAACAATAAAATCCTCACTGCTCACTTTGAAGTGCCTAAACCGAAAAGATTGGCCTCGAAACCATATCAAATGGCTAGAACTGCCGTAGGAAGCCAAGGTTTTAAGTAATATGACACTTTGTAGGAAATTATAACTTGCTGTATTAATTTTTTTATTATTTTAACTTGTTCATTTTTTAATCTGGGACTAATATCCCAGTTTTAATTGAAATAGATATGTAATAAAATTTGAAGATGATATATAGTCTTTGTTATCTATATATTTCCGATGGACCCTTCACGGTCCACTGAATTTACAGTTATACCGGCTCTTGCTACTATAACATCTTTAAACCTCCAAAAACCAATTATGGCTTTTCCAATCATTATGAAATTTCAAATACAGGTTATTTATTTAATATATTACAAACAGATTTTAATATTTTTAACAGAAAACCTCTCTTTCTAGGGCTAAGTGCACTTTGGGGGGCTAAGTGCACTTAGCCCGGGCTATGCGGTGTTTAGACGGACCCGGTAAAACGTGCCGGCGCCAACCTCTAATCTAGCAGTTAAGAGACTACAATTTGTATTTGCTGCGTTTAATTTGAATGTATCAAGTAACAGAGGATTTTGTTCTTGATTATTATGTTTCCCGTCTCTTTGTAAAAACACAATTACGTGTTTCGGGTGTTTTATTCCTGTTGTAATACGAAACGACCCTTCAACAGATTGACTCGAGATATTAGTGTGAATGGATTCTCTTAAGTATGTTCATCGTCTTGGTTTCATGTAATTTTGTAACATATCCGTTAAACCAACAGAATTTAAACCAAAGTTCAAAATGTGTAATTACAACTCTACCGTCATCAGCAGCAACAGCCTTGTATAATAAATAATTGTCGTCGTTTATTTTTATCGTTATTCCCATCTGTGCCGGGGGTAAAAGATTTTGTTCCAACGAGGCAAAGAACGAAAATCTATTTAGTGGTATTTCTGCTGTTACTTCTGCTCGTGCGTTAGTTAAAGCTGTTCTCGCCTTAAACCCTGTATTATTGCAACATTATCAGGGTAAATAAAGCTGTTTTTGCCTAAGCTGTTAACATAACCATCTGAAAGTGTAAGCAATGATTTGACGTGATTTGCTAGAGATAAATTATTACAGTCGTAAACTGTTTTTCCGTTTTGGAGGACTGTCATTTGACTAAGAAAATTTGTTACATCTGAAATAACAGATACTGTGTCGTTGTCCGGTGCTGTTCCGTCAGCTAGTTTATTTACTTTAAACTTGATTAAAAAATACCCATTATACCAGTCATAAAACGAAGCCTTATCATTTATGCTAAATTTGTAGTCCGTTTTTGTTTGTTGTTGACCATTTGGTGGAGACACTATAGGAGTATCTAGTAAAAAGTTACAATACTCATATCTATCACAGAACTGTGTTCCTCTAAACATTTTTTATTACTGGATTATTATTTTTCTTTCTTATATAAAAATGATAGAGTTTGTAAACAGTGTCTTAAACAGGTTAAATAAGAGTCTTGAGCGTTGGAAAAAGAGTAAAACCTATAAGATTTTTGTTTTACTTATGAGATGCTTAAACCGCAAGCAACGTAAAAAATGTGAGTGAACTAAGAATCTAGCCCGTTTTACCCGTCTCAACTGTAGTGAATAACAAATCTTACATGTTTGTTTATTCTCGTTAGTCGCGTAGATAGTAGTTGATATGGGAAAAAGCCGTAGGTTTTTGAAAACATGTTTTCAAAAACCTACGGCTTTTTCCCATATCAACTACTAATATTTCAGGCCCAGACTTCCTCGTTAATACGGGTAGCTTTTTATTAGCACATTAGAGAATGCTACTATTTACTTTTATTTTAAAGGTACCATATCCAAAGCTCTGTTAAAGGGTTCCCTTGAAAGGAGGAAATTAAAGTAATCGTTACTATGGGAACTTTCTAGGACAGTGTAAAATATAAACTTTAACACTTAATCCATTATTCAAAACAAAAGTTAGCCATGTGTGATTCCGTTAAACCCAAACTAGAAAAGTAAGCATCTTTTTGAACCTTGGGCACCCTAACACTTGCGAAAAATGAAATACTTGAGTTGTCTTTCTTTTGATACAAATCAACAGAGGTTGGGTTGGATAAATCCACATTTTCCTCTCTCTAGCAAGGATGAGTTTTTTGCCATCACTTCGAGTCCGTCGCCTGTGCGTTCGTTATGCGGCGTAAACTTTTCATTCGAAGATCTCCTCCGAGTACTGGGCCAATCTGAATCAAACTTTGACACAATAGTCCTTGGTTGTATTTCAGGTTCGTACTTTATATTCAGGATAACCGCAACGGAGAACAAATTTGAATATTGGACCCTATGGGAAAATGCTTTTAAAGATCTTCAAAACTGCTGAGCAGATTGGGACCGAACTAAGTCAAATTCCTTGGGTGGTCATCTGCAAGAAAGATCCTTTTCATGTTCGTGTTTTACCAAGATAGCCTCCAACATGGAACATAGTTAAACACAGGACCCTATTGAAACTTTTTAAAGGTTGTCTCCTTTGAAACTACCTGGCAAAACCATAATCTTTAATTTTGGACCATTAGTTATCATATTGAATCATTTACGCCGTCGGCCTCGTCTATCTTTTAACTTCTTATAAATCGTCTTTTGACCGGGCTTTTGACCAAGCATAGACAACACTCCAAAACAAAATGTGAACGGAATAAGAAGTATAATATATATTTTTAAAACTCAAACAGTGCAGTTATATATGGTTTCATCTCATCACTGTAAAATAATCCAAAAATTGAGACTCTTTAGATGTTCTCAGATTTGGCATTCAATTCTTACATTCTGTCAGTTAGACAATATCAGTTGTATGTACAGGAACTATACATTTTCTTTTATCATATACCAGGAGAATTAGTGTTTCATTGATAGATTGTCAGGAAAATCAATCACAGACATCAACTATATATAGATTTTATCTTCTTCTCATTCACAAACAGGAAGCTATTCCTTTGTTATTCTACTTAATATCTGAGGGTTAAACGGAGGGTGTTGTCTTCAGTTGTCAATGTAAATAGTGAGGTCGTTGTTCAGAGTGAGGGTTAAACGGAGGGGGTGCTTTAGATATCAATGTAAATAGTGGAGATTCAGCGGAGGGTTGAAGGTTACACGGAGGGGTGTTGTCTTTCGAATTGGTGTTGTCTTCAGCGTAATGGTTAAACTTAGGGGTGTTGTCATCAGAGTAAGGGTTGAACAGAGGGGTGTTGTCTTCAGAGCGAGCGTTGAACGGAGGGGTGTTGTCTTCAAAGTGAATGTAAACGATGGGTGCACGGTTTTGTTCAATTACACCAATGCAAATAGTGAAGCCATGTGTGAAGCCATGTGTGATAGGAATTTCGTACTTAGTTTTATAGTCATTTGAGTTGAAAAAAAACTTTTCTTGAAACAGAATCAGAATATTTTATTACCAAAAAACATCTTAATTACCAAAACATATGAAGATGGTGGGATATATGGTTATATAACCATCAAATTTAACCATCTTTATCAGAACATTATCTTTTGGATATAGCATGTTCTACATGATAGCTAAGATTTTATGCAAGTATATCAAAAATCTGTGGTATTGCGTTAACATTTTACGCAGCATTTCCCATTTTACTTTATTTTTTTTTGCAATTCTACAATATACTTGAAGGTGTCAATTAAGCTTTAATAAGTGATGTTTTCCTAAGTCAGTAATAGGACACTTGTGTTTTATACTTTTATTTGACTCCCCCACATACTGACGTTATCTTATCTTCTAAGGAAGTGATTCTTATCACAATACATATCATTCTAATTTTTTATGGAGGGACGACTCGGGGATTCCATATGTGCAAATTCATACATCATATTGCATTGGTAAAAACATAAAAAAAGGAGTTTCATCCCCTACATAATTAGTTTACTGACTTCAACTTCGTTTGAGTTATATCGAATGAAGATGGATATTTCGAGTATTTATGTCTTTTCAGTGCACAAGAATTAATTCTATAGATTTGGGAGACTATGAAAGCTGATAGAGAATTGAAAGTAAAGCCAAAATCAGCAGCTAGGAGAGATACTACTTATTTTGATGAAATTTATAATTTTTATACATAGTGCAGAACAGAGAACTCTCATCCCGACTCTCATTGATTGAGCGAGGTCCAAAATCAAATCATAAACAATCAGTCCAATATGATGATTCAAAAGGTGCAAATGATATAAAAATTATAAAACAACGAACGAGAAGATTTTTTTTAACCAACAGAACTATAAAGGCGAGAGTTATTTAACTTTTCAAATATATGGAAAATTTTTTGTTACAGAATTGAAAGAGGCAGATTCAAAAATATAAAAAGAGAAAATAGAATCTGCCCGATTTGTCGAAAATGAAGCTCACTTCTTCTATAGCTGCCATAAATATAATATACTTCCATTAGAGTAGAATTAGAAAAACAAAATGTACACATTTTTAAAATTGAAAACAATGAAAATGAAATTGAAAAACTTGCTAAAGGTTCACTTGCAATATGTTGCTCCATTTATTAAAAAGTCACTTATACTGAGGAAAGAGGAAAAAAAATCAGAATAAAGATATTGAAAACTGACTACTGGGGTAAAGAAGCAGTGGTATTCATTTAGTGACAATGGTTCTTAAGTGGCAGCGGTAGTGGTATCCATTTAGTGACAGTGGTATTCATTTAGTGGCAGTGGTATTCACGCATTTAGTGATAGTGGTATCCATTTAGTGGCAGTGGTGTCACATTTAGTGACAGTGGTATCCATTTGGTGGCAGTGGTATCCATTTAGTGGTAGTGGTGTCCACTTAGTGGTAGTGGTATTCATTCATTTAGTGGTAGGGGTATCCATTTAGTGATAATGGTATCCATTTAGTGGCAGTGTTATTTATTTAGTGGAAGTGGTGTCCATTTAGTGGCAGTGGTATATCCATTTAGTGGCAGTGGTATATCCATTTAATGGCAGTGGTATCCATTTAGTGGCAGTTGTATACATTTAATGGCAGTAGTATCCATTTAGTGGCGGTGGTATCCATTTAGTGGCGGTGGTATCCATTTAGTGGCAGTGGTATCCATTTAGTGGTAGTGGTATCCATTTATTGGCAGTGGTATCCATTTAGTGGCAGTTGTATCCATTTAGTGGCAGCGGTATCCATTTAGTGGCATTGGTATCATTTAGTGGCAGTGGTATCCATTTAATGGCAGTGGTATAACTGTCATAACCAAGTAACCTGTGTACAATATTAGAATTTTACTAACAATATTTTAGGGGGAAAAGTTAATACTAAAAAAATAACGAAAAGGTGGTAGAGAATCAAGAAAATGCCCCAAAAATGAAGGTTAACCAAAGAAACAACAAAGTGCAGAGCAATGCACTAGGGGTACATAATTAACTTTCCTTTGCTTACTTTGTTACTTTTTCAATGCATTTTGTTTATTGAACATCAAATGCAGAAATTCGTATATTTACTACAAAGGGACAAAATTTTTGAAATTTTCAGTGTATTTGTGGGAATATTGCCATACGTTTAATTAATCATAGACCATCATACATATGCTATGTGGTATTGTAGACTGGTTTCATCATATAATTTGAACGAGAAACCCCAGGCCTGTATAATTTTTATGCCCCCGGATTTTTAGATCGGAGGCATATTGTTTTTGCCCTTTCTGTCTGTCTGTCTGTTTGTCTGTCTATCCGCAACTTTAACCTGGCTCATAACTTTTAAACCAGATGTGATAGGAGCTTAATATTTTGTATGTGTATTGATTATTATGCAAATTTCATGAAGGTCAGGTCAAAGGTCAAGGTAACAGAAGTCAAATGTCAAAATCTAGATTTTGTTTTAGTCTAAATTCTTGATATTCTATATGTGAATACATCTAATGGAGTTTAGTACAAATGTTTACTTAATCCTAATTTTTAGTGATTGCAATTTTGTATTGTAGACATGGTTGCTACCGGGGGGGCATAGTGTTTCACAAACACATATTGTTCACACATGTATTAAGACACGGGCCACAAAAATCAACTGAGTAACGTTGACAATACAAGTGTTCTTTCAAAACCAGTACTTAACGGATTAGTATCTATTTACATTTGTATATGTAAATACCTATGTGGATGCTGTATGGTTTATATTTAATCCATATTGAGGACAATGTACTCTTCACATTGATTTTCGGCCCTTTTTCTTGCAATATGTGCTTTATCTCTTTTGAAAGGTTTACTTCAAAAGAAATGACGACATTTGATTTTATTTAATCTAAGAAGCTTCCTTTCAAATTCCTGGTGCCACTTAAGACATAAAAAGGGTACTTATAATGATTGGCAAATACTTAATAAAAACAAAAGGGAATGAAATATCTGTTTGTATTTGATGATCCTCACAAAGACATTTTTGGGACTTTGGTCTCCACAATTTCGTGCTATATTTACGACTGATACATTTTAGTTCTGTCATTATTTAAGCTTTGAATTAAATTGTACCACTGTCTTCAAAGAGGTTATATATTTATTCATAGTTCGTAAATTTCAATTCTTTTAACCATTCTTTATAACGTAACACTGGATACCTTAAAAAAATCCGATGTTTGCAGTTCCGTAAAAGTTTCTTAACTAAATACCGAAGTTTCTTAACTAAATACCGAAGTTTCTTAACTAAATACCGAAGTTTCGGGGAATTTAGTTTCTGCAGATGGTCGACAACTTCAGTGCAGATTATATCAAAGACCAAAAACCCAAAGATATATTCAAGCTTTCAGAGAACAAACTGCCAATAGGATCTGAATTAATCACAAAGATTTGAAGATAATTATCATTTATTACTTTCATTGCTGCTCTGGTCAAATTTTATAAATTTAACTCAGAAATTCATTTGTTTGAAAGTCTGAGGTTTAGTTGGCGTCTGTTTGCACCTGGTCACAGGTAAAGACCGCCATTTTAGAGAGACCTAGGGGCAATGTAATGCAGTGTTATTTCCGATATATAATGATGGACACTTCCTCATTGGCCCGCGGCTCCATGTCACCTTTACACCACACTTAGCAATGCAAGAAATACAAAACCGGACCAGACAAGAGATATTTATATATTCTAAATCAATCTAAATGTTACATGTAATTCTGTAAAAATGAAATGAATGCATTAATTAGTACCATGTTTTGATTGTCTGCAATATTCTAATAATAATGGGAACAGTTTTCAATCAGTTTGTATCTTAGTATTCGTATCCTTACGTTTCACTTTACAAAGGCAGCAAGAAGTATTCTAGACATCTGAATCTTAAATAATTAACAAACCGCTCATAAGCATACGGGATTTGTTAACCTTTTTCAAGATCTGCGAACAACAGCCCTTATTATTATTTTTTGCTAGTTTTCCTCTTTTTCCATCGACCAAGGGTAATCCGAGAACAAGTCTTTGCCTTTTTGGGTATCTTGCTCTTGATGAGGTGAAATTACTTTCAATGTGACATAAAATGTATGAAGAAACGAAATCATACAACTGCAAGGCGGAGAAAATTAATGTTCTTCCCTTATTTTTCAATTTCTTGAAGAGGAAATTGATAATTGTTTTGCTGGATTTTCTCTGTTGAAACTCTGTTGCATCTTCCTAAAACGAAAAAGGATAAACTGTTTTGTTTAATGTTTATTGTCCATTTTTTTGTAAGGTAAAGTTCTATAGTCTTATTCTAGATGGACATTTTAAATGCAAATCTAAAATTTCAAAATAAATAAATACATGATTACTTAATTTTTGTTATTTCTTGCAGTCTTTCAAGAATCGCGTCCGTGGTTATTTTATAAATCAGATCGACCACTGAGCAGACATGAAAATAAAGGGTATATAGAAATACGAACAACAGCTGAGGTCAACATATTCCAATTTAGATATTAAAGTACATTTCAATTGCCAGGAAAACTCAGTATTTAACTACGAAGCTTATTTTACAGATGATATTCACTTCCTGTTGATGAAAGCGTGTTATCACTTAGTTTGGACTTGTGCCATGGGCAACAGAAAGATGCTTATTGTACTAAAACATCATGCGTAGATAAACGAGGCTGCTGATGAGAAAAAAATGAAGTAAAAACAGGAAGCATCCAAGGTACTAATTTGTTAATAGATTTTCACAAAGATACTCTATTTTTTAAAATATGAATCATGACTTTAAATTGCATATACAACACTACACAGATTGAAATTTGAAAAAGACTCGCATTTTCTACAATGCACTAAAAGGATATCTATAACAGAAAGTATCTATAACAGAAAGTAAACAAGATATAATATGCCCCCAGATTCTACGGTCAAATAAGAGAAAACGCATAATTTAACCACTTTTTGACCTCTGTGACCTTGGACTTTGACCTGACCTTTTTTTGGGCATATTTATGTTCCTCTTGACCAGACCTAAATGAATACACTTACCAAGCATTGAATGTCTCATCTTATATAGTTCAAAAGATATATTTATTACCTTACAAAAACCACCAAATCTAATCCTTTTATTCTGAAAGAGGTGAAACCCCTTTGGGCATCTTGTTTTAAAATATTGAGAATAGTTTTAACTGTTTAATGTATCTGTTTAAACATGCTATAAGAAATTTACAGAAAAATGCTGTATCCCAGATCTGAAAAAAGTAAAAAAAAAATCATTTTTCCATTTGACCCCCTATAGCCTCTTGTTTCTCAAAAACTGTAATTGTTACCTCAGATCCGTTGACATACTGACATGTGCAATTTTAGTAGCTGTAAAATAATGCAAACCAAATCTCAATAGATAAATGATAAAGATTCTACTGGCAAATATGTGAAAAGACCTAATACATCGGCAAACGAATACCGAAGCAAGAAAAGGAAAGGGGAAATTCTATAAAACCATAAATCCAACATCACGGCAATTCACAGCAACACGAATTGACTCTGTTTTTTTTATCTCTGTGACCTTGACCTTTGACCTGACCTAATTTTTTTCATAATAATGTTCCTTTTGGCTAGACCAATACATTTGCCAAGTGTGAAAAGTCTATCTTACATAGTTTCAAAGTTATAGCAAAGGTTAAAGTTTCGGACGCACGGATAGACACATAGACAGACAGACTAACAGACAGGACAAAAACAGTACGCCCCTCCTCGTTCCCTGATCTGGGGGCATAAAATCAGACTTTTTCAGGCGAAAGTGGAACACATTTACCAATGAGCAAATGGGTGAAGGATTTTTTCAATCTTTTTTGTTAATTATTTTTCCTGCAATTAAGAATTAGTTACTTCTTGTCATATGGTGCACGTTACTTCAAATTAATTAATACTTCCTTGCTGTAGGAAGATATGTCGGTATTTATATTGTTAGCTAGGCTATGGAATAGCCTAGCTATATAGATAGTTCTTGGGGGAAGTGAGGAGTACGCTTGCGCAGAGAGGAGAACGCATGCGCAGAAGACTATTGACCAATAGGAATTTCAGATTCTCGAAAATCAAAAAGGCGTTCTGTTTCGTCCTGAAAAAACGGGACAGGGTTTGATTTTTCAATTGCCTTGTGGAAGTTGAAAAGTATTATAAACATTTACTATAGGTGGTACTGGGAACAGGTTTGTAGAGGATGATGGGATTGGTATTGCAATATCGCTTAGCCAGATTTATAAATATAGATATGATCAAAAGAATAAGAAGTTAATAAATAAAGATGAGGTATTGTGCAATAATCAATACGATCTCCTGGCATTTCAACAAAAACTGATAATATATACATATATCTACACTGTACACATTCTCTGTTTGTCTCCATCATACATGAAAATTTACTCTTCATTCATATGACATTTAATTGTCCTTAAATGGAATTTTTACATCTGCCTTTCAAAATTTTAACATTGCCCTGTTCTTTTCTTTCTATCTCATGTATGATTGTAGGGTTTCAAAAAGTTACTGATTTTTTCTTGAATTTTGTTTTAAAATATTGAATTGGCCATTTGGCATTTGCCAGTGTTATCTGTGCTATTTCTCCCACTGTTTGTCTTCTGATTCTTGCAACTTGCGACATCACCTCTCCCAGGTCACATGGGACTGTTGTTGTGAATTCCTTTTGGCGATATATAGGGGGAGTCCGTTAAAATTAATAAATGCTTTGATGGTACGGACTGTAAAGCTTTACGTTGGTGTTCATCAAATGTTGAAGTTAAATATGTTAATCCAAAGAAAGTGTTCGGAAACAGATTTAGCCATGCTTGTACAATTTCCACGTTCCCAGAAAAACAGTGCAGAACAAATATTTGGTTTCTTGTTTGTACATGGTCAGCCAAAAATTTTAGTAGAAGCATATATAAAATCGAGTTATGTCTATCAGCATAGACAGATCTGATTATGATTATGATTATGGGTTTCTTCAGGTTTGTTATGGTTGGCAATATCCTTTCTAAAAAATCTAACTGTTTGCTCCACATGTGCCTGGGGGTCATAATATCTACTCCAACTGCTGCTACTCTTACAGTTGTTACTAAATCTATAAACCTTCGTATTTGCTCTTCTGTAGCGATTCCAACTTGCTTTGGGTGGATTCCCACCGCCACTTTCCATCTATCTTCTATAGGTATACTGGTTAGGAACCTTTCTGGGTCGCAGTATATAAGCAGACCACCCCTCATATTTACTGGTATGGTTGGTGGACGCTCCATGGGTTCTTCGAGCCATCTCTCCATTGTGAGACCTTGATTTCCCAGCAAACGTTGACTACTTCTATCTAGATGGAAGTGGGAATCGTATACATCATAAGTTTTGAGTCCTTGGTTCCTTACTCTTTGGATGGATGGTACTTCCTCCGGTGTTGTAGCGGTTCTACGATGATCACTACTGATGTCGAGAGTGTTACCTCTCAACACCAGTGTGTACATGTTTTCACCAATTGAAACTGTCCTTTCAATGGTTTCATCCTGGTTCTGTTCTTCCGGGTCTGATATGGCTGTCCCCATAACAGTCTCGTCAGGCTCACCACATACATCAACTGTAACTATTTCCTCTGTGGTCTCTACTACAACTACCTCTGACTCTGGTTCTGGTTGTTGTTGCAACATTGGAACATGTAAAGATTTTCCAATGATAGTCATTTTTGGATCTCTTCGTACTCTTGGTGGATCAAAATTGTTTGGATCCGTCATAAAACTAACACCAAAGAGCATATATGTTTCCAGGTCTTCTTCTCCCAAATGTTGCATCATAACGACTTGGTATCGCCAATGTTTGAAAACACTGGTAAGGTTGGGTGGTACCAACGTGTATCTATTGTAGTGAGGTCTTTGCCAGTGCATGGAGGTTGTCAAACTCCTCATTTGCTCTATCTGACGCCCTAATAGTATTGCTCTGTGAGGTATCAAATTAGGTCTTTCCAAGCACCACTGCATCAAATCAAATAAATTGTCCGAATGAACTAATCTTTGTGCTATAAAGAGCAGTATTGAACCTCGAATATGGTTAAGCTCGTCATATTTTTCTTTCTTTATCGGTGGGGAATGATTGTCCCACAGGATTCTTGGCAAATGCATTAGATTAACATGATTCCTTATCTTTCGGGTTTTCCATTCACAATGTGGGATGGGACACATAGCCCTTTTGTCTGTCTTTTCAGTCTTGTCTTCTTCATCGTCAGACGATGGTAAATCAAACATTTCTTTTCTCCTAGTTGTCTCCATACTCGGTACAGTTGTATGTCTTTTCTGAGATGGTTTTCGTTTCCCTTCTTCTGTCCTGACTGTCACAACCCTCTTGTCTTCCATATTTCCTTTATCTACCCTAGACCTTTTCCAACTTCTTTTTTCCTCTTCCTCATCACTAGTGACTACTTCGTAACAGGGCGGAGGTCCTTTCTCCCTTGGTGTTATGGTTACTTCCATGGCCGAGACCATTTCATCTGTGACTGTGGGAAGCATTATTGGTATAGTAGACGGTGGAGTTATATCTGAACTGCTGATAGGATTTGTTTTTTTCTCTTCTGTTTTTCCTCAATCAATTCTTTATACCTCTTCTCCATCTTTTCGTTTCTGTAGTCTTGACTCTTCTTCCTGAAAAAGAAGTGCAGATTTTGTAGCGTCTACGATGATGTTATATCCGCGATGGATACAACTGCGGGGTCTGACATCGGGGACAATAGTATACTGGGAATTGATCAGCTAGCTCTTGTATCATCTGAACGCAACTGCCGTGGTACCATTCTTCGCACTGATCGCATTGGATCATAAAATTTCCATCGTCTGGTTTGCTGCAAATACAATACAGTTTACTATCTTTCAATTCTGTAATACTTTCGCTATTTTCAAATCTTTTCTTCATTTTCACCAACCAAGCAGGTAGAGTCTTTCTTCGCATTTTTATCCTATCGTGGTTGGTAGTTACTAAACTTTTCTCAAATCTAATATCGAAGACATATGAAGATCTTTTCTTGGTGATTATTCCAGGACCTTTCCATGGGGCTTCCAATTTCTTTGGCATTCCAGGGATATGACTTGTATCCAATACATATACTAATATACTAGATCTCCTGCGTTATAAGTGAATTCTCGTTTCATTATGTCATAATCCTTTTTCATATTCTCTTGTGAAGTTTTAAGTATTTCTCTTGCTAACTCGTGGGCTGTTCTGAAATTTTCTTTCAACTGGTCCACATAATCTTCTCCACTTTCTGTCTCATTCTGTGAATGTGGTCTAAATACAAGATCAGCTGGGAGATTGGTTTCTCGACCAAGCATCATCATATTCGGTGTTAATCCTGTACTCCTATTTACAGATGATCTGATTGCACAGGCCAATTGTGGGAGGTATTCATCCCAGTCTTTCTGAGAATGATCTATAAAGCATCTAACTGCATCCATCAAAGTCCGACTGTATCGTTCAACTTCGCCATTTGCTGATGGTCTGTAAGGCGTAGTTCTGGTTTTGTTGATATGAAGCAGGTTACATATTGCTTTAAATCATTTGCTCTCAAAATTCCTGCCTTGGTCTGTATGTACTATGAAAGGACAGCCAAATCTTGAAAAGAAATCATTGACAGCTGCTTTTGCGGTGATCTCTGCTGTTTGTGAAGGTAGGGGGATAATCTCACACCACTTGGTGAATTGATCCACCATTACTAATATATTGGTGTTGCCGTTGTTTGTCTCGGGTAGTGGTCCTAGAAAATCCAGATGCACCCTTTCCATCTGTGCTCCCGCGTGGTATCTGGTTAATGGGGCTCTAGCTTTCCGAGATGGTTTCTTGAACTTGTTACACTTGTGACACGATTTAACAAATTTCTTGATGTAATCATTCATCCTGTACCAATAAAATTTAGATTTTATTCTTTCTTTTGTCCTCTGTATTCCTTGGTGTCCTGTACATATAAGATCATGGTTCAAGCTTGTTACTTCTTGTACATATATGTCTGGTACAACTAAACGGTGCACACCTTTTCTAGAAATATTCCACAATACCCCATCTTTGTTTAGGTAAAAGAATTCTTTATTTACTAAACATTTTTTAGCCGCTGGACTGCTCAGTGCTGCCATATCTTGCGGAGGATTTTCTCCGTTTCTCAAGAAGTACAAGATCAGTGACAGGTTATTATCTTGACACTGGGCCAGTTTTATTTCTTCATGTGTATATCCGCTGACTATCATGTTTTCTTCCTTGCTTGTTCCTAATAAGTCATGTTTACTTAATTGGTCGTTTGTACCTTCACCATTTTGTTTTAGATTTTTGTCTGGTGGAGTGGTTGTGTTGGAATTGTCTTCATAATTTTTGTCTATTTGACGTTTTCTTCGTGTTGTTACTATCTGAACGCATTTGCTGTCAACTATTTCAATAAATCTTTCTGCTTCTGTATCAACCACTTCCGTTTTCGTGTCTTCCGAGTTTTCTGTCTTAAATAAGTTTTTGAGGGAATCTGCATCATAAACTGGTTCCGGTCTAGTGTCAAATCGTTTGAAGGTAATGTGTTCTGCTTGTTCTTCATCTGTCTCCTCTGTTATTGAAGTTAGAGATGTCCTCTGGAATCCTACTAAGGACTGTCGCCTTACCGATGATCAAGTTGTCATATGTTGACATATCTTCATTTGTTTCTTCAGTTGGTCGTATACTAATTCTTTAAATCCAATCATCATCATTTCATTCTCTGATGGAGTAATGTCCTGTAATTGACTAGCGAGGGTAGTTACATCTTGTTCAACCAGTTTTAACTGCTGATGTATATTTTTCCTCAAACATAATAAGGTTTGTCTACAATATACATTGCTATCAGATAACTTGTACTTGTTCTGTACTTGCTGTATATCTTCCTCCAGCATATCAACTTCGCGCTGAATAGATTCTAACAGTTGTATCTGACGATCTCTGCTATCCTTGTCGACGAGGACTGTTTTCACACTTTTTGTTGGTTGCATCCCAAGCGGAATGATGTCATCAATTTCAAGAGCAAAAGGGGTCCAACTACTGTGCACTTTAGTACAGTGATTGCAACCCTTGCATGGCAATTCCCTTGGGTCTATATGGATAGACATTTCTTTACAAGGTTGGTCTAATTGGTATCGAGATAAAACATCAGCATTGACGTGCTTGCTTCCACTGCGATGACAAACCTTCATATCATACTGGCTCAGAACTTCCAACCATCTTGCCAATTGACCTTGCAACTCTCTGAAGTTCATTAACCAGCGAAGGCTATTGTGGTCAGTGCGGAGGATGAACTGTTTCCCTATGAGGTAATGACGAAAATGCTGGGTAAATCTTACCACTGCCAGCAGCTCTTTCCTCGTTGTACAGTACTTTCTTTGTGCAACCGATAGAGTGAAATTCCCATATGCCACTACTTTCTCTTGTCCCTCTTGCAGTTGAATTAATTCTGCACCTATAGCTTTGTCAGAAGCGTCTGTGTCAAGGATAAACATATCATGCTGATTTGGTAAAGCTAGAACAGGTGGTGTTTGTATTGCAATTTTTAGTTTCTCAAATGACTCTTGTTGTTCTTTTTGCCATTTCCAAGGTGTTTTTCTGGTTAATTCAGTCAAAGGCGCTGCTAATTTTGATAAATCCTTGATGAAGATTAGGTGATAATTCACGAATCCTAAAAACTGTTCAATCTGTTTAATATTTTTAGGTGGTTTCCATTCTTTGATGGTCTTTATATAATCATCACCCATGCCCATTCCAGATTTGTTAACCTGACGTCCAAGAAAAGTTGTTTCTTTGGTGCAGAAGTCGCACTTCGACGGTTTCAATTTGAGACCATACTGTCTAAATCTGTCAAAAACCATCTTGTGAACCATTCGTTCCCAGCCAGAGTGTCGATGCATTCTTCAATAAGTGGGAGTGGATAAACTTCTTTTCTAGTCACCGAATTCCTTTTCTATAGTCAATGGCATACCTGACAGATCCGTCTCTCTTATGTATTAAGACTGGGGGGCGATGCCCATTCCGAGGTTGATGGCTCAATCACTTTTTTAACATTTTTTTCAGTACTGCCTCTTCCTCGCTTGCAAATGCCATTGGAGTCCTTCTCAGTCGCTGTTGTATTGGCTTTGCAGATCCTGTGTCTATTGCGTGTTCCACATGCTGAAATTCACCAATATCGAACTCTTTTTGGAAAAAATGTCTTTAAAATCTTGTAAAAGCCTATCTAGCTGCAATGTTTGCTCTTCATTTAGATTTGGTTTGGCGTTTGTAACCAATTTTTTCAATTCATCTGTAAGCATACTTTTTCCCTTCATACTTATTTTCGTCTCCTATGTCTGTACCTTTCTCTACTTCGTCAGCTGCTAATGCTTGAGCTACTACGGCACCTTTCTTGATGGTATAAGGTCTGTCAGTGGTGTTGACAATGCATAGTCGTGGTTGGTTGTTAGTATAAAAGCACCTTGGTAGTAATATTGGCGACTGTTCGCTGGTTGTTGATTCTACGATGAATGAAGGTAGATCTACATCCATCTTCCCGTCAACGTGCACCACTGAGTTTGCTGGAAGTACTGTTCGCTTAGGAACGGTTACCCTTGAAACCATAGGGATATGGCAGGATGGTCCCACATATATCTGTATTTCATCCTCGTCCAACTTTAACGTTTTTTTCCTTCAGATCAATCTTAGCTTCGTGCTGGGCTAAAAAGTCCAGACCAAGTAGCATATCATCTTCAATAGGTGCTACATATACTGTCGTCTCGTAAGTTTTTGTACCAATCTTTAACTTCACTGGACCAACAATTATGGTGTCCATTTGCATTCCTCTTCCTGCTGCATACATGAGATTCTTTCTCAAGATTGGGGGTGGATCTCGCAGTGAGTTAAATATTCGATCAGAAAGGATCGTCACCTCGGCAGCAGTGTCTAAAACAGCTACGACTGGTCGGAGATTACACAAGAGAGGGAATCGTATCATTGATGCGGTCCAAGCCTGCATAATGGTAAATGTTCTTCCTAAACCATCCACTATTTGTAGCTTGGGTCTGTCTTGAGTTTCACCCGTGGTTTGATTCAGTGCATTACTTTCACTTGTTGTATTCACCTCTTCAGTACCACTGTTGTTCATATGTGAATCCAGAAGGTAATGATTACAATCTGATGTACCCTCCACTGCTTGTATGCTTTGTCCTACTCTCTCTGTTCTGCTGCCTGGCACTAGGTTTACTAGATTGTCACCGCAATCGCGATTCATCTCTGTCTTCACCAAACCATTCCCTTCCGGATGTCTCATAGTATTTACTTTCTGTGTCGAGTTCTGGCTGTTTGACGCTTCTTCTGTAAGTTCTGCTGATACTTTCTGTCTAAATTCACATTCATATCGACATGTCTTTGCATCTGGATTGGACGTTGTTGAGTCTACGATGATGTTGTCCAAGGAACAACTCGAATTTGCATCTTTGATAACGTCCAAGTCCATAGAACAGTCTTGATTCTTCAGTTTGCTTGTTTTTCTTCGTTTGTATCGGGGTTTATTCTTAGGAAATGTTGTTTTACAAAGTTCTGCTTGCTCAGATTCATTATTTGCCCCTGTATTGTCCATTTCTGTTAAAATTTTATCATCTTCCGGTATAACTTTCACTTCCGGGTTAACTTTCGGTCTACTTTCCACTTCCGGTAACCTGTTTGGAACTTCCGGTAGCTTTCTATCGACTTCCGGTTCCATTTCCGGTGGTCTGATGACGTCCTCTATGCCACAGGCATATTGGGTCTGAGGGCCCCTATACTACTTTCGACGTCTTTTTGGCTTATTATTGTCAAAACTCTCTTTTTGTCAATTTTTGGGCGAAAATTCTCTTTGTGGATCGAACTGGTGCCCTCTAGTCCGATCCCTTCTGGTTTAAAGACTCGGCTCTACCTTTGGCCTGTTTTGGGTCAATTCTATTGTTTTTTTTTTTTTTTTTTTTTTTTTTTTTTTTTGGTTTTAAGCAATAGCGTTCAATGTGTCCTTTTCCACCACAATTGAAACAAGTAAACGTATCTCTGTTATTTGAATGGTCAAATCTTTGTGCAGTTTTTCCGCCTTGTTCTAGTCGGTTCACTTGTTGTTGCAGTTTACTGAGACTCTTGTAAAGTTTTCATGCTGTCCATTAAAGTTTGCATTTGGTCGTCCGCCGACAGTCTGTGTTCAGATATTGGTTCGACATGAGCTTTGTTGAGTGCTTGACAATATGGTTCACTACTAAACGAATCTTGGTACTGTCTATCCTGAAGTCTTGCCCCGTATATTGCAGAGTCTAGATGCTGACTTAGTTTCACCAACTGGCATGCTTCCTCGATAGTTTTGGGCTTAAGAATGGATGCTGCTTTTCCTGCGTCTTTATTGGAGGATGCTTGTAAGAATTTTGTAATGATTTGGCTCTGTACATATTTTTCTGGTACGTCCCGGAAAGGTCCGCTAAAGCAGACAGACGATCAGCCCATTCCTCTGTGGATTCTCCAGGACTTTGTCTGGCGTTATGGAACTGTACTTGTAAAGTCTCTGTCTCATTTCCATGATTAAATCGCTGTTCCATTTTTGTGGACTATTTCTTCAAACCCTATGCCCTTGTTATGTCTCAACAAATTTGTTGCATACCTGCTGGCTGCTCCTGTCAGACACCAGCATAGCTGGTTTCTTTTTTCTTGGTCATTCCAGCCAGCTGCTTCGGCAAATATTTCAAACTTGACTAAAAACGATGACCAGTCCTCACAACGATCACTGCCATCAAATTTGAGTGATTTCAACATTGTAGGTGGTTTCTTTGTTACTGCCAAGCTACCCGTTTCTGCTTGTTGGTCTACGATGACTGACCTTGGCCGTGGTCTGGGTCTTGGTTGGGGATGTTGTTCCTCTTGTAACTGTTCTATATATTCTTCGTATGATGGAATATTAGTTCCATACTGAGTCTCAGCTTGTTGTCTCGGTTGTACTTCTCTATAATTTCCTTCCGAGTGGAATGGCTTAGATTTGCTCGATATGCGGGTCTCCCGATGTCTTGGAGTTGGTAATGGCGTGCTACTGCAATTTTGCCTTGTCATTTCCCGTATTGAAGCCTGCGATGAGTAGTGCCCCTCTTGAGAAAATGGAGATTCGGGTTGCTGGAAATTAACCTTAAGACGGCTTTGTTTGGGTGTCTTTTTACCAATAACTTCTGATTTAATACTAGAGTCAGGGATCTGTTTTCCATAGTGGTGTTCCATCTTTAAGTCATACTTGGGCTCCTGTTGAGTCTCACCACTTCTTCTATACATATTTGGAGTTATAAGTTTTTCTGACTTGGGCTTCACTGCTGGACCTGCCAAGATGGTTTCATACTGACATTCTGTGGGTACCGTACTAGTCCCTTGAAACATTTCGGGACCCTCCTCCGGTTCCCCGTTTTCTTTCAACTCAAGGTCGGCTAAATTGTCTTCAAAGCCAATAGTGCTAGCGTGGTCTTCCGCCGACCGGAAATCAATCAAGTGCATAATTTTTTTTCCATTTTTATGTGCGGTATCGTTGCAAGGTTTTCTGGTGTTATATCAATACTCTTGCGAAATTCCCAGGTTCTGGAGGCATTGGCTTTGCCCACCGATGGCAGACCCAATAGATCATCGTAACTACATATATGTATGGCTATTTTATCATTGTGATCCATAGTTTTATGATATTATCTATTGAAATTTACTAATTAATTTTATTTCAATGAGTGGACAGCGAAAGCAAGATTTTACTTTGCTTTCGAAGGACAAAAAGCAATATTTTACTTTGCTTTTATCTAGGATGTAACAACAGGTCAGGCAAACTATTGTATATATATTGTTTTTGTGTGTAAACTTTCTATACTATACGTGCTTGCGTTGTCTCAAGAAAAAATGACACAATAATTTTTTCAACAATTTGTGTCTTTCGTCACATGTACAAATACTTTTTTCATCAATTTATCTCATCATTCCATCAAATTATGTGCACAATATTATCATCAATCCACGAAAAATTAAAAAAAAATCACAAACCACGCGAGTTCACGAAAATTTGACAAACTCGCGACTGAAATTCAACTTCCACGACTGCTCGACGCGCCAATTATATTGTGTATCACCGAATGGACAGATACTTCCGTGAAAGGAACCTACCAAATTGAAATATATCACTGTAGACTGTCAAACTTTGTGATCACTGTATCTTCCGTCTCTATCTTCCAATGCGGGTTTTTCAACTGGTGCCGTCTGTAGCTTCCCGCGAAATCGTTCATGTGTGTTTTAACATCCCATCCGAGGTTTACTTCAACACGTGATATCATTCTATTATTGTTGGTCACATGACCAGTCGTTCGAAAGAATTTATTCGTAAGAATTTACTACCGTATATCATTATGAACTTTTGATATGTTATTTGTGGTAATGTACTTAATACATATTCTAAATTTCATGAAAAAAAGGTTGAATAATAAAGAAATAAAAGCAATTTAAAGTTTTGGGCATCCGATTGTTTCACCCCCTCAAATGTCAACACAGGTAAAAGTGCCCGGATGTTCGGAATTATGTATTTCATGGGGTAGGGGGTTGATACCCTTAGACACCAGTGAATATTTCTATACCGATAGCATCACCCATATGAATGTCCTTGCTGCGAGACCCGCGGTTACTATATCCAATGAAAGGCCTTCTTACAAAATCATGATGGCTGAGAGAATTCATTTGCATATCCAAATTTTTTGGAATATGTAAACTAATTTGCATACAAAAAATTGAATTTTGTGTTAAATTTTACTTCTGTCAAACAAAACTCGATTTTGTCTACACAAAATCACAGGATGATAATTTAATCAACATTGCCGCGTACAAATTCCACACAAAATTGACTCTAGTTATTTGATTTTCATATCGGGTAACTTAAGTCAATTTTGTAGGCAAATAAGTTTATATTTGCATACCTATTTGACAAAATTCAATTTTGTCATGACAAAAATGAGTTTTGTCAGAGACATTGGAAGGTTATCGTTAAACCCATGTAAATGCATTTTTTAGCAAACGGATACGAGATCCTACGAGATAAAACGAGACGCGTCATCCGCCATATTGTTTTTCTTTACGATATCGAAGCGGGACAGAAGTGTTTCGTTACAAATTTGAGAATTATACATTAAATTTTATGTTGTTTTATTCCGGCGAGTTTTAAAATCATATTCTTAATTAGTTTGTACTAGAAAAAGTATAGCTGTGTTGAAATCGTGTCATAGATCGCGCAAATAGCTTTTTCAAACATAGACGACAAATGGAGATTATTTTCTGATTTTTTGCAGCATAAAACTTTTTGCTGGACATGACTTTTGGTGTGTTGATACTTGTAAAATGTAGTAGTAAAGGTATTGTCATTTCAGTAATCATCCTTCGTTTTTACAAATTTTTTGTCAGTTAACTTCGATTCAAAGATGGTCTTTGAAATATTTTCGTGTCCAAAGGCAATAGTTCCAACTGGTATGTCAAAGTTGCATCAAAAAACTTTTTGCTAAAAATGATTTTTTATGTATTGATACTTGTAAAGTGTAGTAAAGGTATTGTCATTTCGATAATCACCCTTCATTTCTACATATTTTTGTGATTTTTGTCAGTTGACCTCGATTCAAAGATGGTCTTTGAAATATTCATTTTCGTGTCCAATAGTCCCAAATGGTATATCAAAGTTGCATCAAAAAACTTTTTGCTGGAAGTGATTTTTTATCATGTGTTGATACTTGTAAGATGTAGTAAAGGTATTGTCATATCGGTAATTACTCTCCGTTTTTACATATTTTCGTGATTTTTTTGTCAGTTAACCTCGAAGTCGTGAGTCGAAGTCGAAGATGGTCTTTGAAATTCAGTTCGTATCCAAAGGTTGCAGCATAAAGCTTTGCTGGAAATAATTTTTTATGTTTTGATGCGTGTAAAATGTAGAAAAGATGTTGTCATTTCGCTATTCATCTTCATTTTTACATATTTTTGTAATTTTAATGTTTACTTTGGCTATCGCGCCACTTTTTGTAATCCTTTTAATTCCCGTTAGTGGCCGCGATATGATATGAGACTTTGCGTAGTTTCTAATCTCTGTGTTTTATATGTCTCTGGTTTTGTCATGACAAAAATGAGTTTTGTCTACGAAAACAAATTTTGTCAATACAAAATTGAAGTTCTCATATAACAAGTCTGTATAACATAGTTTTGTACGACAAAAATGATTTTGTTACGACAAAATTAAATTTTGTGTACAAAATTTGATTTTGAATACAAAATCACAACAGTCCCATTCGACACCCCGTATTTTAGGCTTTATTTAAATCAATGGTCAGCTATGCTACTCGTACTAAGAACTTTCATGCTTATGTTCATAAAATTTTCGTACCCTCATCGTGTTTTTCCATATATTGAACAGAAGGTTCCACTGTCCCAATTTTATCCACACGCTCTTGCCCATATATGCAACAAATGGACAAACAAACAAACAAGCAAGGTCACTCCCTTGCTGACCACAGACCCTAATTAATTTCGTAGTGCTTTCTAACCAAAAGTCGGGGCAAATTTAAAAAATCGCACAATTTTGCATGATTGAAGTACACTACAATCCCATTAAAATATTTAATTGCCGGGAAAATTGATTTTTATGTGTGACGCTTCGATAAAGTGAAAGTTGCAGAAGGAATATTGACCCTTGAACTTGAGACACTTTGCGACTTCCTGTTCAAGAAATGTCAATTGCCATAATCAAGCGAGATCAAGAAGGCCCCTTGCGTGCACATAAGCGGTATTCTTGACAAAAATTATATCAAGGTCACTCCCTTGTAAATAAATTTCTGTAATTGTTCTGGTTCAGTTTTTTTTAATTTTTTCATTAACAGTTTCATTAACAAGTGCAGATTACCAACATTGCAGTGAAAAGCGCGATTTTTAAAATAGACAAAAACCCTTTAAAAAGGGGTTGTTATCTTTCCCTTGATTTGAACTCTCCCATCAAATGAAGGTACAAAAACTCTTCGGTTCCGGTTATCACTCGTATGGTCCGCTAACAGTACAAAACTGAAACCCTGAAAACAAAATTAATGCAGTGTCACAGTAAACAATGACCTAGTAATCTAAATATGAACTAGTGCGGTGTTTAAAATTTTAATCTCCCGTAAACACTCACAGATAAATTATATATCATTTGAAAGAGAATTACCAAGGCTATCAGAAAATGCATGTCGTAAAAATAAAATATGGTCACAATTTGTAAAATCGAGGTTAAAGGTCAAATTTTGAGGTTTTTGCAATATGTCGATATGAATATAAAAACATGCATTTCACACAATAATCTAAAAATGTATAGATATGTTTGATATTGATTATTCTCTTCGTTAAATATTTTTTGTGGTAGTGAGTTAATGACGTTACGTAAAAATGACGTTTTTGATATTATACCTTTTTTCGTGATGCATGACCTTGACCTTTGATTCAATAATATTTTTCATATACTCGATCAGTGCATACTATCTATTCAAGAGTATATAATTGTTTTTGGGTACTGATCACAATGTCATGGCGTAGGAAATAGTTCGGTCTTTGGCGACTTTTTATCAGTTCAACTCACAATAGATCAATTATCTGAATACACATAATTTAAGACATGTATTTTTTTACAAATGATTTAAAGCGATTTGTTCATGTTTTGATAGGTGATACTACAAATATTCATACACCACCGCTTCCTCAGTATCAGGCGGACATGTATTGATATTATTGATTGTCTATTGATCGATATGTAGTAGAGTTATCTTTCTTTAAATTCTGTGTTTTTAAAATTGACCAATAATTATTATATTTATGATTAAATCATTTTTATTTTAATACTTTATCTAATCAAAAAGTATATATTTTCATTAAATAGAATAATATATAGATATGATGGTCTTTGAATTCCCAATTTTGTTAATTTAAACTTCTGTTATTAGAACTTACATGGAAATATTTATTTTTATATATTTAATGTTATTCAACTACTTACTACTGTGCATCATAGACTGTTTTATAATTGAGTTTCATAATTACTACTGCTGTACAAATTAGTGTGATGTCTAACCTTCGGTATATAGGCTTCATGAAAATTATACCATACTAATTTATTAACTTGAAGCCAACAATTGACTAGTAGATCAACATCCGAATGGTGTCCGTCTGTCGGTCTGTTTCTATTGCCGCCACTGGCGTACGTCGTCTCCTGCTACACTCAATATAAATAGCACATATGATGTGTATTTTAAGATTTTTATTTACTGAGCAGGGCACAGAACATCAATTAATATTCCATAGGCTCGAATAGTAACATTTTGAGTTATACCATCCATTTCTAAATTTCATTGGTACATATGTGTGTACCCTCAAAACATGCGGAATCGAGTGTGAATTTTTGGAGTAACATGTCAGTTTCAATTTTCCGGCATTTAGTAAACCCTGAAAAAGCAGTTCAAAACGTCAGTTAGTGATCGGAGTAAAGCTTCGAATAATTGAGTATTTGTGGTTGTCCATATTTAGAGAATTAGAAGAAAAAAATGAAAGGATATGGAGTGAATGTACATGTGACAAAAACGCACACGATACACAAAGAAAACTCCAGTTTATCAAGGACGGTGCTTTTATTCCTGTCTCTTGGTGTCAGTAACTTATAGCAACATAGTTTGAGCGGAAATATTGGATATACATCGTATATCAACTAATTTTAGAAATAAAAGATATAGCCATGTTTTTTTTTAAATCTTAATCGTTCCGTGTAGCATTAGTTCACTGAAAAAAGTGTAATGTTTAAAAAGTCATATTATAATTAGAATTGTGAAAAAAAACAAACAGCAAAACAAAACTGAAATAGAAAATACCCCTAAATATCAAATTAGTGATTGTATTACATGTCGCAGAGACAGGGATTAGAAACTCCTTGTTCATCCTTTATAAAAATCGGTAATATCACGCGTGTGCGAGACTTCCCGTTAGGTTCCCAATACATGTAATTTTAAGTAAAACTGTACAGAAATGTCAACAAAACGTTTTTTATTGAATATCGATAAATTGTCATGGATTTCAATTGTAATATCAGGTGTAAAACAATAACTTTACCATCGGAACATTGTGCCCCTACAGGTAAACTTTGACAAAAATTACGAGGGGTTCCGATTCTAGTGTTGCATCATTGCAGCGAGTTTACACGCGTGATGTTAACGATTTCGAGTAGTTATCATCTGCATTTAATGATATGCAATAGGATTCGAGTATCTGCCTCTTCATGAGTACAGGACAGATCAGAGAAAACTCGAACGCCATTTTTTGAAACTGACTGAGGACCAAGAAACATTCCTGCTAAAATGAGGTCATTGCCTTTGCCAATAAAACCTGGGTTGTCTTTGCAATATTTTGAAATGAAGTTTCCAAAAAATGAAATCAATGCTTGTTTATTTTCATTGACGGCCAAAACCCCTTTCCAGTCTGGAATGATACGACCTTCAATAACCTGGAAAACTTGGAGCTCCCGTTCAGATGATTCGATATTTAGTTTGATGTCATGCCTATCAAAAACATCAACCACAAAAGTAGCCGTTTTGAAATACTAAATACTAATAATATAACTGGGATTTCATAATCACAGTAGTCTAATCCTAAGTCACCCATTTTTTTTTTGTACTAAAGCTCTGCACAATGGACATCCACTCTCTGACTATGACAGTAACAGAGGAATCAAACACAGGAAGGTTTTGGTATGTACATGCTTCATTTTCAAGTTGGTGACACAGGTCATATTTTCAAGTTTTTCTCATAGTTTCATGGAAAAGAGCAGTTGGAATAGGACCAAAAGGAAAAGATAGTTCTTTTTTGACAGTGACGTCATCACGACTGTTGGCCAAAACCAATGCACGACGGAAAACATATCAGAATTTATATGAACGTTTTTGTCCCCAGACCTACACTTCAACTTCCCTTCTTTGTCAGTTCATCGAATGTCTGCATCGTTGATCGAGAAACTTCGTGACTGTCCTTTAGACAGGGTGTCATCAATAAAAGATTTGGCCATTTTTTTCTCCTTCTTCAATAGCAGAAGTAAGGAAAGATTGGATTTCCTTTAACGCATGCATTCCGGAAGCAATATTGACTAATGACCCCACTAATGAAGGATATGTGGTCATAAGGGTCTTGACCTATTCTTCGTCTCGTTTTAATGCTGATAGTTTTGTTTCTTCGCACATCTCCTGTCGAACAGCAAAACAACGGCAGTAGAATACCGAAGGAAAAAAACACAAGATTACACAAATCAAAGTCCAGAGACAAGGCAAAAGCAAGAACACCAGAACACGGAAGACCAAAGACACCACATGCCCACAAAACACACGAACATTACATATACAACACAAAAAACTAAAGCACTAACAGTGTGAACTCTCAATAAACAAGACTGACATCAGGTGCTCCGGAAGGGTAAGCATGTCCTTCTCTGTATACAGCACCAGTCACACTGTCAGTGGGTCAATCCAGGGTAGTAAAGTCAAAACCGGTAATGTCAAATCCGGGAAGACGTGAATCTAGCTGAAAATGTCAGTTGTTATTTGTGACTCTGACATTTCAAATCTATCTATGATATCGTGGTGACGGCCATAGAATTTCTGAAGGGGCGAAAGTAACAACGGCTGAACATATCCCTGACTCAGCAGTTTTTGTGACACTGCTTTTTCTCTTTCCGCAAAGTCACTGTATGTACTGCATGCTCTACAGTAACGAATTAATTGTGAAATATATACTCCATATGCTGGGGATGTAGGTATATTGCTGCAGAGAAAGGGAAAGTTCACAATTGGAAAGTCAAAATCATCACGTTTGTCATATAATATAGATTTCAGACGTCCAAAATGACCATTTCAAACTCTGATTTATTGTCATGTGGAAACTGAAATATATCCAATAAATAGACCGTTAACCTGCGGGAATGAATGACTATTTGTCACAAAAATGTAGGGTAACATTGCCATAGATCTCAAATGAAGCGACCACGATCCATCCCGTTCTGATCGATTGTTTTGCAACAGAATTCCAACCGCTCGGAGAAACATATCTCAATACTTAAATGTAGGAGATGCACTTTAACCCCATTTTCAAAACTCTTCTGTTAAAGGCTGGAAGTGAGTTTCTTAGAAAATGACAACCTCCTACACATCCCTGTTATGATTGGGGCCTCTTTTTAAAATGTTAATGCAAAGGATGACAAGATAGACAATGTATTCTTAGGCTAACCTGCCAAAGCTTTTGCATTCAGTATCATTTGACGGAAATAAGTACTTTTTTGAAATTTAAGATCAAGATCAAGAACACTTATTTTGAAGTTATATACCAAGAAAAATGGATATTTACGGGAATTTGTGGTATCATTCACTAGTTTCAGTTTGAATGAAATTAATGTTCGAGAAAAAATCATAAATCAACACACAGACTTGAAAATACTATGTGGTAAATTAACGGAGTAAAAAAAAATAAAAATGTAGTAATCGTAAAAAATCCCACTTTTCCCAAAACTGGACCATACGACTTTCTTACGACATTATTGAAAATAAAGTGTATATATTTCTGAATGATTTGAGACAAAATTTAGCCGTGAGTCATGTGGGGAGATTAAACCCGAAATCTAGACGCCTTTTTTCAATTCCGTCATCGCACTAAACAGTGTACCAACAGTGTTCAGGATGAACAACACTTGCCGTGTTGAGTTGATAACCGGAACTGTTTCATTTTAAAGAACACCGGGCCAAATGATTTTTTTAAAAGGTCTATACCTATGTAATAACAAAAAGTATGATGTAGTGATATTGTCTTAGTACACTGTTAGTCACTTATCTACACCGCCAGCTGCGCTTAGGCAACACAAAAAAACATAAAACCCTTTTTGTGACATAAATACCACTGTTGCCAGTTTGGATGATCACATATGCTATCATGCAGCAATACAGACATAACGCAGCAAAATGCACACGTGACTAATGAATCATCTTTAAATCCTACTGGAATGATTACTACATATTAACAAGAAAAAAATTGATTGAAAAGGTAAAAGAAGAAAATTGTTTACAGGTGAAAACATATGGCTTAAAGACTATTACTTCAGTATTGCTGATATTATTTATCGTCTATTTCCTTTGGTTGTTAATTTACCATACAATATCAAAGAGAATCGTCAGCTTTTGACTTCAACAACCTGTTAAGAATCTAATGAAATTACTCCCTAATTTTCTTTTCTTGCCAACATCACTTCGTGCTTTTCTAGGTAACGTCAATTGAAACACGCGGTAAATGAGTTCTACCCTTGTTGCCAGACAAATGTCTAGAGGATTTGAAACAGACAGTTTTATGCATCCCCGTTTACAGTTTAAATGGACTAAAACTTTAAATGAAATCCCAATCTGGTGTCGCATACAGGATACGCAAGGGCTACTTAAGCAAAAGTGAGTTTGCTAATATTTAATATTTGAAAGTCAAATCGAAAAACAAGTGTGTCTAGAGGCGATACCGAATTACTTCTTTTAACGAAGCCCCCCTTTGATGTTATTTTTTGTCATTGATGAACACATGACTTCATTTATAATTGAAAAATATTAATTTAAGGTTTTGCCAACACCCACTAAACATTTTCATTTTGTTTAGAAATACAGTAAAACCCTTCAGGGAACTATACATCAAAACACAAATATCTTTGAAATACTTTATTTCAATTTATGAATGAAACGTTTAAGAGAAAATTGAAAATGTAAAAAGAGAAAGACTAATTGAAACACATCTAAATCATATCAATTTCTTCTATTAACTCCGTGCATGGAAGATAAATGACGAACTTGATATAGTTGAAAAGGTTTATTACTTCCTGTCTCTGTTATAATTGAGTAAAAAAATAATATCTGTAAAAGGTCACTTGTGTTTTATGTTAATTCATCTTCAACATTTCGTCCATATTCAAGTTCATGTCATCGTGTCCCGGGCGCAGATCGTTGAAATGGATTTTTAAAGATTTGTTTCCGTTCAAATGACGGACTTCCATGTGTTTTTTTTTGTGTGTCCTCCCTTGATTCGACCGAATTTTTATGCATATTTTTCTTTTTTCCCTAATTCCTATATATTTCAAATACTTTGAAGAGGGTCCTTGAACCTCAAGGTATATGCTATACAAAGCAAGTGTCTATTTTAGGTAATTGTAGTCCTCTGAAGTGGGTATATGAACAGCACTGAAAACACTGAATTGGTTAGAATCTTTAATAATACCTGTGTTGTGTTCACAAATCCAAAATAGTAGGTATCTAGAATATTAGATGTGTTGAGTTCACAGCACTTGGTACCTATATGTTACATATGTTGAATTCACACACCGGCATTGTAGATTTTAGAATGATACCTTTATTGAGTTCAACACTGAAATAGTGTACGGTTTCACAGCAATGACATTGTTGCACATTTTGAGTTAACAGCAAAATGCTGGTAGCTGTCTAGAATGCTAGGTGTTGTATTCTGTTACCTGTGTTGAGTTTACAACACTAAAATGGTTGGTGCCAAGACATGTTAAATGTGTTGCTTTCACTTCAATGAAATGGTAGATATTAGATTGTTGACATTTCGACTTCACAGCACATTAATGGCAGCTATCTAATCTAGAACGTTACCTATGTTGAGTTCACAACACTGAAGTGGTAGATAGCAGTATGCCTGTGCTGAATTGTGGTAGGTCCTGTGAGGAGTTTATAGCAATGAAGAAAAATTTATCTAGAATGATACCTATGTTGAGTTTACAGATATCTAAAAGTATTCCTGTGCTGATTAACTGCATTGAAGTGGTAGATATCTAGACGTATACCTGAGTTGAATTTAGTGTACTGAAGTGGTAGATATCTAGAAATATACCTGCTTTGATTTACTGTACTGAAGTTGTATATATCTAGAAATATGCCTGTGTTAATTTTCTGTACTGAAGTGGTTGATATCTAGAAGTATGCCTGTGTTGATTTACTCTACTGAAGTGGTAGATATCTAGAAGTATCATGCCCATGTTGATTTTATTTAAAGTGGTAGATATCTAGAAGTATGACTGGGATCAATATACTGTACTGAAGTGGTAAATATTTAGAAGTATGCATGTGATGAATTAAATTTACTGCAGTGGTAGATATCAAGAAGTATGCCTGTGTTGAATTTACTGTACTAAAGTGGTAGATATTTAAAAGCCTGTGTTGAATTTACTGTACTGAAGTGGAAGATATCTATAGAAGTATACATGTGTTGAATTTACTGACACTGTACTGAAGTGGTAGATATCTAGAAGTATGCCTTTGTTGAATTTACTGTACTGGAGTGATAGAAATATAGAAGTGTGCATATGTCGAATTTACTGTACTGAAGTGGTAATTTCCTTTACCGAAGTGGTATTTATCTAGAAGTATTCCTGTTGTGATTTACTGTACTGAAGTTGTAGATATCTAGAAGTATGTCCGTGTTGAAGTGGTAGATATCTAGAAGTATACATGTGTTGAATTTATTGACACTGTACTGAAGTGATAGATATCTAGAAGTATGCCTTTGTTGAATTTACTGTGGTAGATATCTAGAGGTATCCATGAGTTGAATTTAGTGTACTGATGTAAGTAAGTAAATTTTATTTAGAGGCGGTACATATATACATACAACAAATTAACATGAGCTCTGTGGAGCTCTTAAAACCGACTATGTGGTTATATATCTAGAAGTATACCTGTGTTGAATTTTATGTACTGAAGTTTTTAACATCTAGGAGTATTTCTGAAATGAATTTACTGTACTGAAATGGTATATATCTAGAAGTGTGCCTGTGTTGAATTAACTGTACTGAAGTGGTAGATATCTAGAAGTATGCCTGTGTTGAATTTACTGCACTGAAGTGGTAGATATCTAGAAGCATGCCTTTGTTGAATTTACTGTACTGAAGTGGTAGATATCTAGAAGTATACCTGTATTAAATTCAATGTACTGAAGTGGTAGATACCTAAATGTTTGCCTGTGTTGAATTTACTGTTCTGAGGTGGTGGATGCCTAGAAGTATGCTTGTGTTGAATTACTGTACTTAAGTGGTAGAAACCAAGAAGTATGTCTGTGTTGAATTTACCGTTCTAAAGTGGAAAATATATAGAAGTATGCCTGTGTTGAATTAACTGTACTGAAGTTGTAAATATATAGAAGTATGTCTGTGTTGAATTTGAGGTACTGAAGTGGAAGATTTATATAAGTATGCCTATGTTGATTGCCTGTAATGAAGTGGTAGATATGTAGAAGTATGCCAGTGTTGAATTTACTCTATTGGAGTAATAGATATCTAGAAGTATTCCTGTGTTGATTAACTGGACCTAAGAGGTAGATATCTAGGAGTATGCCTGTGTTGAATTGACTGTACTGAAGTGGTAGATATATAGACGTATGCATGTGTTGAATTGACTGTACTGAAGTGGTAGATATCTAGAAGTATGCATGTGTTGAATTGACTGTACTGAAGTGGTAGATATCTAGAAGTATGCCTGTGTTGATTTTCTGTACTGAAGTATTAGACAGCAGCATGCCCGTGTAAAATTTACTGTACTGAAGTGGTAGATTTCTGGAATTACATGCCCGTGTTGAGTTCACAACTTTGATGTGGTAGTTATCTAGGTGATACCTGTAAAACTGCTCGAAGTGGTATGCGTATGTATTTGACAGGATCCCCGCGATATATTATCGCCACTTTAGTGACATATTGCATGTTCATGAAAATGAAGTGGTAGGTTGCAGTTGTTTTATAACAAAAAATGAAAGGATATGGAGTAAATGCATATGAGACAAAGTCTCTACAAATACATGGTATAGTGCATCTTTTCTGGTTATGGATACGGGATTGTCAACAAACGTAAAGTAAACTGGCAAAGTGCTCTTACTATCACAATCATTCGTTGCCCGACAAAAGCACTAGTTTCTAAGCTAGTAGACGATTACAACATAAACACACAGCACTCATCAAGTTTATTGTAAGAAAACTTGGAATTATATAAAACTAGTGAGATGTGAGCACTATAAACAGGTGGTCAGAATAATGTTTGAAAATTACACAAATAGTAAATGCCAAAATTTGAAAGTATGATAGTATATCCATATGAGAAATTCTCCCATGAAAAAGTATACACCATAACTGAATAGAGAACATACATCTCTCTTGTATGTTTTCAGCCACAACCACTGATTGATAGCTTCACTGTGTTCTTAGTTCATTAATGCTCTTTGAAATTTGCAGAGACAAAAGGTTAACATCAATTGTATGAACCATTCTTCATATATGAATACAGATATTCTTTGCAAATATCAACTTATATATGTATAAATATTTTTCTTGTTTGAAAAAAATAACCACTAATGTGTCACTTGTTATATGTACCACTTGTTATATGTACCGCTTGTTACAGATGCATTGAGCTATGTATTGAGACATGTAGTATAACCAAGTTAGAGCAATACAAATTGTAGGTGAATAAACAAATGGGGTAATCAGAGATAAAAACTGTCGAAGAGGGCCTGTGACAGTATACATGTAGATTTAAGATCTAAAGGTCTTGCTAAGGGCTAACTATCATAAGATGTTGAGTCTAAAATTTTCCTAACTGAACTCTTGCCCTATTTTGACAGAAGCATTTTGTATCAGGTACACTCAAATTCACAACTTAAGTAATGGAAAATAATACGGATAATTGATTCTATGGGATAAAATATCATAACTTTTAATCGCTTAATTTTTCAGTGACAAACGTGACGTCTGTACAATAGGCAGGAAATGGTTATCATTTGATATAGATGGCGCTTTTTGTGCTGACACGAATTGTCCACCTTTCAAACAAGTGTAATATTAGTTTAAATTATCCCGAATTTATCACTAAACAAATAGCTTATTATTACATTTTGTGGGACGGAAACGGTTGTATCAATTCTGACCATTCAAATCACAATCCTTTGAAGCATATTTTCTATGTACCTGGCATACGAAAGCAGTTACTTAAAACTTTATTTAACTACTTGCATTTATATAAAAAATTGCCTTATTTGTACTTCAAAGGGGAACTTTCCATTGGCGAGAACAATCAAACGTGCTACTTTTTTCTGGCTACAAAGTATATGATATGGTTGGGAAAGGATTCATAGCTGTCCGTGGGTGGTAATTTGAAAGAGACTCACACCTATTTGGTTGCAAGGAAACGGTTTTCATCTGCTTAGAGTACGGGACCGACTCAAATTTATCAGGACATGGGATCGGTGCAAACCGGTGATTACAAATAAAAACACTCTCCCAGTTTTGGAAACGAACTGGACATCTAGTGTGAACTTCTAAAAAAAAAACAGTACTAATACGGGACTTTTTATACTACAGTAATAAGTGACAACTAAAGCATACTCAGAGGGAGATACCAGAAAGAGAATCCATTTGACTAACGATAAATCCAAAAGCACGCAGAACCAATTAAGGCAGCAGCCGTCATTTTCACAACCTGGAACGAACATTTTACAAATAAATGGTGGTTAAACAATCTCTCGCTGATATGACCACTATAGCATTTGTGTACTTGCAATAAGCCACACCAAGGTAACTGAGCATATATGGTAATTCATCATGCATTATCTGATTATTTTGAAAAACACTATCAATCTTGACTTTACGAAGCCCAATTTCTACAATTTTAAACTGATGATAGGATCGGATAAAGTAACTGCGAAATGTATTTTATAGAAAATATTACAAAGAATTATTTCAACCCAAAAATGTTTATACTGTTGGTGTTACTTTTGAAAACTGAATGATTCGTCATAATATTTGGACAATTAAATAATACAATGGTTACTTAAAACAAGCAACCATGCATGGCAAAAGTAACATGCAAATTCGCAAAAATATAAATATAGAGAGATAGCCTACGAGACATAAAATTCGTATTTTCAGTAATCCAGAAAACTCAAAGGATCCAAACTTCAGAATATATATCTATGAAAGCAAAAAAGTGTTTGATCAAAATTTGAAGAACATGCTTTAGTTTCAATTACTATTCCAATATTAAATAGTGCTGCTTCAGAATAAAATGTAAATCACTGGTTCATGATTTACTGACCAGTTTTAGAGAATTGCTGATTTTTGTTTTGTTTTGTTTTTTTTTTGTTGTTGTTGTTGTTTTTTGTGTAATGTAACTTTGAAGTATGCGATTATTCTTTGGGACTTCTAATACGCACATTGTTACAGCGAACATAGAGAAAACATCATAACATAAACAATGAAAGGGTATGGAGTAAATGCAAACGAGACAAAGTCTCTTCATATGCATGGTAGAATCAAGCAATGTAACAACGCTTTTATTGTCACAGTATTCGCCATGAGGACTTCCGGCAACAATGAGCTTTACTCATACCTCATACTAAGCTCAAGACAACCCCTAGTACCGGTTTAATTGGAATTCATTAATACATGTCCAACAACGCTATATCGATGTTCGTTTTTACTCAGGGATGCGGGATCGTCAGCAAGGCAAAGTGCTCTTACAATCACTGCAATCCATTATCCGGCAAAGGCAACGGTGTCTCAAGTTAGCAGACAGTTACAACATATATGGACAAACATAGGAGGCTCATTAAGTCGATAGTAACAAAACTTGGCATTATGAAATAGTGAGATGTTGGCATTATAAACAGGTGATCAGAAGAGTGTACCTCTCTTGCACAGGGAATCTTTTTTACGGACTCAATGCTGTAGAAAATTAAACTCGAGTCCTAAATAAACAATGAAAGGATATTGAGTAAATGCACATGAGACAAAGTCTTTACAAGGTAGAACCAAGCAATGGAACAACGCTTTTATTTTTGTTCTTCATCTTGAAGTTAACAAAAGGCCTTCTGCAATCAGCTTTATCACATATCTCATAGTAAGCTCAAGGCGCCCCCTAGCTCATGTTTTAAGCGGAATTACATTGCTAGGTGTTGTGCAAAGCTACATCGATGTTCGTTCATGTTTTTTAGCTATAGATCTAGACAAGCTGATTCAGAAGGTAAGGCTATGCTTACTGTGTTGAGACATATGTTTTTTTAGCTCGCCGGGACGAATGTCCGGAGAGCTATTGTCATACCCCCGGCGTCGGCGTCGTCGGCGTCGGCGTCGTCAGCAAAAACTTTAACCTTGCTTGTGGAATGGAGACGTTAAGAGATGGGATGTTGATATTTAGTATGTGGCTTCCTTGTGACGAGAGCTTTCTTGTGGAACCATATTTGTAGACATTTTGACCTTGACCTTGCCCCTAGGGCAATATTTGAAAAACTTTAACCTTGCCTGTAGAAGGTAGGCTTTTAGTGGTAGGGTGTTCATATTTGGTATGTGACTTCCTTATGATGAGAGCTTTCTAATGGTACTATCTTTGTAGACATTTTGTCCTTGACCTTTCCCTGAGGGCAATTTTTAAAAAAAAAACTTTAACCTTGCCTCTAGAAGGTAGGCTTTTAGTGGTAGGGTGTTCATATTTGGTATATGAATTGCTTATGATGAGAGCTTTCTACTGGTACCATACTTGTAGACATGTTGACCTTGACCTTGCTCTGAGGGCAATTACTTTGCTTCTAGAATTAAGATGTTTAGTGGTAGGGTGTTCATATGTTATGTGACGTTCTTTTGATGAGAGCTTTCTAATGGTACCATATTTATAGACATTTTGACCTTGACCTTGCCCTGAGGGCAATTTTTTAAAAACTTTAATTTTGCTTGTAGAATTAAGTTGTTTAGTGATAGGGTGTTTATATTTCATATGTGACTTTCTTGTGAAGAAAGCTTTCTTTCGAATTTATTGTGCATTGAGGTTACTGGAATCCCCGGCGAGCTATGTTGTCTTCTGACAACTCTTGTTCTTTTATACGAGTATCATGTTATTAATTCATTTCTATATAATAATGATATACTGGGAAAAAAATTCCACGTCGTAGTTCTGTCCTATTTTTAGGGAGTCTTTTTACGTTTGATTCTAACGTGTATGAAATGCCCCCCCCCCCCCCCCCCATTTTTTTTACTCTCGCAATAGTTTGGAACTTATAAAGCATTCAAAAATGCACACAGACTGTTTTTTTTAACTTATGATTTTTCCTATCGAAGCATAAAACCATTTTGGAAGTTTTACGAGTTAAAGGTTTAAAGCTCCGGATATTTTATAAGAAGCACGAACTAAAATCACATTAAATGGTGATTGTTTTGACTACTGTTGCTTCATTATATAACTCATATGATTTATATATCGTGTTGACTTTACGAAAAATTTCCCATATGAACATCCGAGTCAGGAGGCAATTACTTTTTCTATTATGCTAACAAAACCCCCATTATCTTCAATTCAACCATAATGTTCGTCTTTATTCTGATTGTCATTAATTTGAAGATATTGTCCACCCAATTTCAATTTAAGCCATTACCCTCATTTTCTGCCTGATAAATTTTCAATAAAGGCCGATAATTGTTTAATAATATGAAAGATTATGAAAATTTACGAGAAGTCTTTTTCTGTATAGAAAGGAAATAACGACAAGATCTGTTTGAAAATAAGGAATAAAAGATTACAGAAACTTGATAGTTTAATTCCCTTTCTGTGGTGTGGGAATAAAGACACGTTAAATGATCTAGTCGACAGTGTAATTGCAATTTTCAAGGATATTCTAACGCTGTCCAGAGATAATAAAATAACATGAAACTAATCTCAGATCAATCCCAAGCAAAGGATCTAAATGTCAGATTTACAGGATTGTTTTTCTTATTCAGAACGACCTAATCTTGAATTCTTCCAAATGTATTCAGTCAAAAGTTTGATAAACTAGAGGATCTCAAGAGCCTGTATAGCTCACCTGGTCCATGACTGGCATAAACTGCAGCCCAAATTAACCCAATGTTAAAGTGTCTCATTTTCTAGAAGTTTCAAAGGAGAAAATCTTTGAACGTGCTTTCCCCATAGGGTCCAATGTTAAACAATGGTACCCGCTGGTGGCCATCTTGGATGAGATGCAGACTTGTCAGACATAATCTTTTAAGAAGATCATTAAAGGCCTATTGTGACCAAGTTGAGATTCAAACTGACCAAGTAGTTTAAGAGAAGAATGTCTTTGAATGTGTTTTTCCCATAGGGTCCATGTTAAACTATGTCCTCCGCTGGCGGCCATCTTGGAATACATGCAGACTTACCAGAAACATTCTTCGATAGGTACCGACTATTGACAGTTGTCACCAAGTATGGTTCCAATTGGGCAAGTAGATTCAGCAGTTTCCACAGTAATTTTAAGCCCCACTATCCATTACAACCCATTTCAGACCATCATTCAAAAAAAAATTTGGGCAGGGGTTCCCCTTTTAAATATATTTCTTATATTGTGAAGAAACACATCGCTACATCAATATCTATTTGGAAACCAAATTTCATTGAGATTCGACAATTTTGAGTTTTCCCGCATTTTTTTGGTGGCCATTTTGAAAATAGCATTCAACAAACAATTTTCAACATCAGTTTTTGAAGTCGCAACATCATTATCAATAGACGAATTTCATATTTACGGGATGACTGCTAATTTAGCATGTTTTTCAAAGGGACGTCACTCGCTAACACCCGACATTCTGGTTTTCGGTCTCATTAGGGAAAGGACGGTCAGTAAATATTTTTTTTGGCAACGGTTACGATTTTCACTGTGGTCAATACCCGAATAGCTTGAAATAATTTGTTTAAAGACAATCGAGATATTACCCCTAGTCCAGTGATAGATACCTATGTATTCGAAATCTACTGCTGTCCCTTATTACAATGGAACCGTAAACCTGACTGTCGGGTTAGTAGGTTACTTCCCTTTGTGGAAAACGTTATAAAAACGGAGCCAAAGTCGGGATAAGAAATAAACATGAAAGTGGTCTATTTGGAAACCACATTTCATTGAAATCGGACAATGTTGAATTTTCCCGCCTTTTTTACCAACCCAATGTGAGCGAAGCGAACGAAGGTTGGTACTTGTAAACACTTTTCGTTCTGAAGCGGAAGTGGGAAGAGCTAAAGCTGTATACGAGGTTTCGAACTGAAATCGTAAGTCGCGCCGAAGGCGCGACCACACCAGAAAAGATATTAAATGATGAAATAAATAGTATTAACAATTTATCAGTATGGTTCGTGCCGAACACGACCGTATAACTAAACAGACAACTCGTCTGTATTTCGTATTTTCGAACACGAGATCACACGAGACAACGCGTGATCACACGAGACAGGCAGTTTCGTATGTGTGAAATTAATGATTATGGAAGTCAAAATGTCTTGCCGAAGGCACGAATAATATGAACAAATTGATACAACTGTCGTGCGACAACTAAATAAAGAATAAATAACAAAGAAAGTGTGATTCCCCATGACAACGCGGTCGTCATTTGGCAAACATCGGGTTGCCGTAGCAA
>MJUU01073874.1:49222-60008 GCA_002080025.1 Modiolus philippinarum
TACATAACCCGTGTCCATGCAATACAGATTTTAGAAATTTAGAATGTGTTTAGTTAAAATGCAAAGATCCTATCAAAAAAATCAATGTTAATACCAAAGAAGGCCATACGTAATGACTTGACGACAATACCGTTATTATAACCCTTATGAATTAGACGATTTAAAGGTTTTATAAGTTTGTTAGGCGAGTTAAAGTATTTTTTACCCTTACCGTAAAATAAGGGATGTGAAATACCAGCCTTGATTATATGTTTACAGGATGCATTGTATTTATAAACTAAGTCTTTATATCTGTGATAAAATTTAGTAAAGGTTTTAACTAGTTTGTGATAACGAGAACCCTGATGTAATAGTGTTTCAGTTATGAAAAGTAAAATCGCAAACGTTATTACATACTCGAGCAAATCGATCAAGTTGAGATATGTAGACACCATATGATGGCGCTAATGGAACATCGCCATCCAGAAATGGATAATTAACTATGGGAAAAGAAAAATCATCCCTTTTATCATAAATTTTAGTATCTAATTTACCATTCGTTATATCAAAATTGATGTCTAAGAACGGACAATGATGATTATCAGAATTGGCTTTATTCAAAGTAAGTTCTTTAGGGTAGATGTCCTTATAATACGTATTGAAGTCGTCATTATTTAAAGTTAAAATATCATCCAAATATCGGAAATTGTTCTTAAACTTTTCAATTAAATGCTGTTTAGATGGGTCTTTGCTGATGTTTGTCATAAACTGAGATTCGTAGCAGTACAAAAAGAGGTCAGCTATAAGTGGTGCACAATTGGTACGCATAGGAATTCCTATGACCTGGCGATAAATACAGTTACCGAAACGAATGAATATATTGTCAAGTAAAAATTCAAGTGCTGAAATCATATCAAAACAAGTCCAATTAGTTGAATTCTTAGTTGAATTAGTTGAAACATATCAAGAAAGTATGTTTTTTTAATAGACTTTAAAAGAAAAACAAACTGATCATGCTGATCTTTGTAGTTTCAGAAAAATTAACCAAAAATGAAATAAAATATTTTTTTTAAATCCAATTACTGAAAATCACTGTTTTCTTTGAAATGTATTAAAAGTGTATGGTAGAATTAAGAAAAAGCTGGTCTCTGAAAGTTTTTAGGAAACTGACGAAATTTGAATCAAATATTTTCGCAATCCAATTATAATGATTGATTGATTGCTGTTTAATGCCAACTTCACCAATATTTCAGCTATATCGTGGTGTGTATAACTGTTTTACTGACATATGTTTTCAAAAAAATATGGTTGCTAGTCAATATTCCAATAGATAATTATATTAAGTCTCAGGAAATTTACAAATTTACCGGTATCAAAAATTGCTAAAATATTTAATGACTGTATGCAAAAATGTAAAAAAAAATGACATTTTCAGGGAAACAACTCCAAAGATGGAACTGGAATCGAAATTCCGAAAACTTTTTGAACATTTGTACACTAAATGCAATGATTCTTTATCAAATAACTAAATACCGAGGTTACTGTGAATTTACTTTCTGCATATGCGCATTTCGACAACTTGTGTCTCTTCAGTGCAGATAAAATCTAAACGTTTGGAAGACCTTATACTCAAAGATATTTAAAACCTGATAGAGAACAAATAACCAATATGATCTAAATGTAAAGCCAAAATTAGCTAAGGACAGAGCTATGCATGAGGGAGATACTCCTTAGTTTTCAACAAAATTTACAAAAATTTAGATATTGTAAGATTCTAAAAATTATCGGCTTTCGGGTCAGCACCGAAGTACTGACTACTGGGCTGGTGAATACCCTCGGGGACTAAATGAGACTTTAATCGATCCTAAAATGTAGGAGAATATTTTAGTCGCAAGTAAAATGCTGCGGACAGACAGACAGACAGACAGAGACAATAACATCATCCACCATCTTGCATCCAAAATAGCAGGGATAACAATTATCTAGTTGAACTAGCATTAATCAAAGAATTATGTAAAGTGCGCTAGCTATATATATTTAGCTGTAAAGCAGGGTCTTGTAAATACTTTATATTGTTTGCAGCAAATAAATGAAGCTCAATTTGATTGATATGCTTCATAGTAATACATGTATATCTGATCTGTGTATTATTTTTATCTCGAAGCCATGAAATGGCTGGAGAGATTTTGATATGGCAAGAAAAAATCACGTGCCCCGCATGAGGCTCCAAGCCTATTAACAGCTCTAAAAGATGATCTTCGTGCTTCCAATAAAATATAGTGCGCAAGTTCCTTTCAAAATCGGATACATTTAGTATTTAAGTTATATTTCTTCATTTTCTTGAGTTGAATATAGTGTTGTTTTATTAAAAATGTTTATCAAATTACTCGTTTTTTTACTCTTTGCTTATAGAAAATGAATGGCTGCCTTTATATCTGATGGGAAAACACGCCCATTGACCTTTATAAGATGTTTTTATTGGTTTAAAATGAAACATACGATAAACACGTCAGATGGGTATTCACACAGCTGAAGCGATCTATATTTAATTTACATAAGTACACGTGTCCAGAAGCGCGATTAATTTAGTATTATATTGCTGCGGTCAAGGAAGTGGCAAAACTTTCAATTTACTGTCATTAAGATTTACACCCACGCGCTCAACCTTTCACTGACCCACCGTCGTGCAAAGACAACATTGTATACATTTGTCAGGTTTTCACGTCTGATATATCTACAATGTAGACATTTGACATCGATGAATCTAACACATTGTGTAAGCTTGTAGTGTTAATCTTGACTTCATTACAATTAAAGTTTTGCCACTTCCTTGACCGCAGCAATAACATTGAGTTTATTACATAACGTTTATAAATTTTCAAAGTCAGTTTTGAGTATCAATTAGTGCTTAATAGATTCAGGGATTGGTGTTCTATAATTATGATTTAAATTATTTATTTAGGTCAAACATGTCCCCAAAATCAATAACGAGTCGTTGTAGTGTGTATTCTTAAAATAGTGTAGTAAATGTTTCGTAGCATTCAAAATACAAACATCGCTATTTGTTCGTTCGAATTTTCGCACAAATTAATTATCAAGCGCAATTTGGCCAGTTACAGCGATTTTAAAGACTGAAAACTTTTTAAAAGGCTCTCGCTTTGCGGTCGCCTTTTAAGAAGTTTTTACGCCTTTAAAATCGCAATAAGTGGCCAAATGCGCTTGATAATATATAATAGCTATGAAATCAACATGCGAAATAACACAATCCGATTATTTTCACGTATCACGGACTATAACTTAATACATGTAGACGTATGCAGTAGTTCTTTGGATGACTACGAAGTTTTGCCACATGTAGAATTTCAGGGCTTCGAGATTCAGCTCCATCGGAGCTTTGATTTATGTCTTGGAATATGCAGTCTTGTATTTTGTGTACCAGTATTACATAGATAAGATTCACACTTACTGGAAAAATTGATTACAAAAGTCCTTTTCATATTTCACTACACAAGAAAACATGTCTTCTTTAAAACACAACTGAACTTTGTTCACCTGTACCTAAATTTGATTGGTTGTTTATCCACTTGTTTTGATTTCATACGTGTGTTTCTGGCGCACTTCTGGCACACTCTATTCGTTGTCTCTCATCTAATACAATAGAACACTTCTTGCATACCATAGTTTAAAAATAAATTCAAACAGATATTTATGGTACACTTCTGGCACACTCTTCTATGCGCCAGAACTTTCCGATTAAGATGGTTTTGAGTGCAGCAAGTGTGCCAGAACAGCACCACTAGCGGTGCTGTTCTGCACTCTTCTGGCACAGTCTTCTGGCACACTGTTGAGTGTGCCGCAAATTTGCGATAAACTTGCCGCAAATTTGCCGCAAACTTTATATTTTTGTAAGGGTATTTACGTATACCAATGCTACATCTGTTTATACAATGTATATTTATGTATACCAATGCTATAGTCTGTTTATACAATGTATATTTATGTATATCAAAGCTACATGTTTATACAATGTGTATACCAATGCTACATCTGTTTATACAATGTGTATACAAATGCTACATCTGTTTATACAATGTATATTTACGTATACCAATGCTACAGTCTGTTTATACAATGTATATTTATGTATAAGAATGCTACATCTGCTGTTTATACAATGTTTATTTATGTATACCAATGCTACAGTTTGCATGTTTATACATGTTTCTCTAATTTCTGTCCCGTTTTCACGTTTCCTGAGCTGTTGAAGAAATATGTTTCTCCTCTCTAGAGAGAATGTTGTTCTCCGCAAGTGATTGGATGAAATTCAATTATGACGTCAAATATGTTTGCCGTTTTCCGACTTTACCATTCTGACGTCATGAAAAAAGGCGACCATGCCTGATGACGTCAGGCTAAAGGAACACATTTATTTCGGATAATCAGAAAAGGGGGTCATAATTTCTCCAAAATCTCCTTGAAATCATTAGAGAAATAAAATCCACAATTGTATCTCGTGAGAAACGACATTTCTACACTCTCGATAGTTAAATTTTCAAATATTTTAAACGCTCGGCAAGCCTCGCGTTTAAAATATTTGAAAATTTAACTATCTCTAGTGTAGAAATGTCGTTTCTCACTCGATGCAATTGTGGATTCTATATATATATTAATGTATACCAATGCTACATCTGTTTATACAATGTGTATACCAATGCTACATTTGTTTATACAATGTGTATACCAATGCTACATCTGTTTATACAATGTGTATACAAATGCTACATCTGTTTATACAATGTATATTTACGTATACCAATGCTACAGTCTGTTTATACAATGTATATTTATGTATAAGAATGCTACATCTGCTGTTTATACAATGTTTATTTATGTATACTTATGCTACAGTCTGTTTATACATGTATATATTAATGTATACCAATGCTACATCTGTTTATACAATGTGTATACCTATGCTACATTTGTTTATACAATGTGTATACCAATGCTACATCTGTTTATACAGTGTGTATACCAATGCTACATCTTCTGTTTAATACAAGTTATATTTATGTATATTAATGCTACAGTCTGTTTACACAATGTATATTTATGTATACGAATGCTACATCTGCTGTTTATACAGTTTAAATTTATATTATATTATAGTGTTATTAACTGTCTGTTTCTGTATTGGTCCTGTATAGATTCGAGGTTAGCTGTATTGGTCCCGAGACCCGAGGGGTCGAGGGCCAATACAGCTGATCGGGAAAATGAGAAAAACCAGAAACATATTGATTTGAGTATTTTTTTTACCTTTCAACAAAATTTTATTCAGTATCTCCTGTTAACAATATCCCTTAGCTGTCCAGGAGTAAAAGCTAAGGGACCCTGGTATACATAACACTCAATCCTACCCAGGGTAAGCAGGCGAGCAAAATGAAAAATATCCACTGTTGATTAAATTTACACACTAAAATAGTTTTTACATACTTTGTTAAACACTAATAATCGAATTTATGGAGTATAACCATACCCGGATCTTTTTACGTAGAGATATAATCGAGTACACCATTAAAGCATGTCCGGCAAAACGACCTAAATATTGTGTTGTTTATAATGGAGTTTAATCAATGAAATGTGAGTAGAAATTTGCCTTATTTATAAATGTGATAAAAAAAACAAGAGTAAGAGCATCGTATTCAAACAAACTATCATGCAATATCATTGATATAGGCCAGAAGATTTCGAATTGAAGCATCAATATTTGGTTTCCGATCTGTTTTGAATTTTAAACGAAGGTTAAGATTTTCCTTTAGTTTTTTCACTTCATTTATTTGGCACCTAATATTTTCGTGTTTAAGTTTATTCCTTACTTTCCAAATAGGCTGAGTAAAATATTATGAAATTTATGGATTTCCAAATTTTTTATTTGATCTGCACTATGAAACATTAGTTGTCAAATTGCGCATATGCAGAAACTAAATCCCAATAACTTTGGTGTTTTGTTATTCTTAAATTTCCTGAAATTGTCAGAAACCAATTATTTTTTTAAAATTCTGTTAAGCAGCAATACTTTTAGAATTTGTTTTGATTAGAACAGACATTGTCACTCAAATTATTTGAATCCATTTTCACTAGTATTTCCCGGAAGTCTCAAAGACAACTTCAATTGTGGGATTCTACAGTGAAACCATATAATCTAAGAATTCATTTCAGTGAGAAACCTTGGTCGGTTATCTTCCTGTATTAAGTTAGTTATTATATAGTTAAAGGGGGAGATAATTTTAATTTAAATATCAAAAGAGGTATTGATATGCTAATTAAAATTATCTCCACTTTGAACCATACAAAACTAACTTGGTACAGGGAGATAACCGACCGAGGTTTCTCGTTTAAACAAACATTTCATCTAGTAGATTTTTAAAATTTTTCATTTTCCTAAGAGTTTCATTTTTTTTTACCTAACAACCATTTATCATTGGATTCCTTCAAGTAAAAATAGTGACCATCGATAATATTTCAAAATATCAAGAGTGATTATACCTACGGTCTATAACGACTGTGAGTGCAGGGATAGCTGTCGTTTCCAACAGCCATTACTATAGATTTTGAAAATTTTGGACTCGGACGGTTGTCAATTGTGGAGATAGCTATCTTTTACGACATCCCATCTAGTTTTAATTGTAAATACTTTATCTGCGTTCTAGATTGTAAATACTTTATCTGCATAATAAAATTTGCCATTTGCATGTATTGTGCAATTACTATTATCTGAATTTATGTAAATTCTAAAACCTTCAACTCCCTCCAACGTAGTTGTGTCCTTAGCTATATTTGTTATTACTGATTATTCGGATTTCGTTTGGTATTATGCACTTTAAACATTTTTTTTTTGAAATTATGGATTTCCTATGTTTTGGTTCTAGTGCTGCTGATGAGGAATTTATTTCCGAAATGGACGTACAGCTCATTAAAAACATTGCAATTGGAGTTAACATGTGTTATGGTCTCATGTTCATTTACTCCATATCCTTTCGTAAAATATTAGCTGTCTTTTTTCATAGTAAAAAGACCGTCAGGCAATAAGTCTAATGCCTGGCCATTTTATTTAGGCAATATAGGAAAAATGAAAGGATATGGAGTGAATGTACATGTGACAAAAACGCGCACGATACATAGAGAACTCTAGTTTATCAAAGACAGGGCTTTTATTCCTGTCTACATCATGATGTCGCCCGAGGGTCTTCAAATAGGTCTATTTCCTAGTCTCTAAGACTAATGCCTGAATCGTTTCAGTAAATAACATAACTGCCTAGGCTTTAACTTATTGCCTAGGAAATAGGCTTAATGCCTGATTTTGCTTATTGCCGCTAACATATATATTAATGTATTTCAATGTTACATTTTTATACGATGTATAATAATGTAAACCAATGCTATATCTTTTTATATAATGTGTAATGTTACATCTGTTTATACCATATATATGTATGTATATATATCAATGTTACAATTTTACACAATGTATATTTATGTATACCAATGAAAAATATGTTATACATTGTATATTTATTTATTTCAATGCTACACAATGTATATTTATGTCTGCCAGTGAAAAATCTGTATTTATGTATTTCAATACTGCATTTTTACACAATCTATCTTTATGGATACCAATGATACATCATTTTATATAAGGTACATTTATGTATAACAATGGTACATCATTTTTATACAATGTATATTTATGTATACCAGTGCTACATCTTTTTATATAATGTATATTTATGTATACCAATGGTACGACATATTTATACAAATTGAATGTATATTTATGTGTACCAATAAACATGTATATTAATGAATATCAATGCTACATCTTCATACAATGTATATTTATTTTAACCCGAATAATCCAGTCATTATATTCCACTCACTACGATCGCTACATTAACCTCCGAGTGGAGAGAATCCGAGACGGAAAGGGCTTGAATTATTCGACTTATATTTATGTATACTAATGCTACATTTTTAATACAATATATATATTTATGTATACCAACGCTACATCTTTTTATACAATATATATATTTATGTATACTACTGCTACATCTGTGTATACAATGTATATGTTACAGTACAAATTGAAATCCAGTAGGATCCGGAATCCTCCTAGTACAAATTGGAATTCCAATTTCTACTGGGACAAATAAAAATTCTGATTTATGCTGGATTTAATGCAGTACAAATTTGAATTCCAATTTCTACCAGGACAAAATAGAATTCCAGTTTGTACCGGATTTAATTCAGTACAAATTGGAATTCCAATTTCTCTTAGGAGAAGTACAAATCAAAATTCTCATTTGTCCCAGTAGAAATTGGAATTCCAATTTGGACTGGATTAAATCCAGTACAAATCAGAGTTCTAAATTGTCCCAGTAGAAATTAGAATTCCAATTTGTACTAGGAGGATTCTGGATCCTACTGGGTTCCAGTTTGTACTGTAACACATATTTATGTACACCAATGCTACATTTGTTTATACAATGTATATTTATGTATTCAAATGCTACATCTGTTCAGTATACAATGTATAAATTTATGTATACTAATGCTACATCGCGTTTTCAAGGGGAACTTTATTATGCTATAGTAATATGGTATGATTGGTATTAATAAATATATTCATATTTACCAATGCCACATTTTCTTACACAATGAATATTTATATATACCAATGCATTTTCAATAATTAACTTGTTTTTGAACGATGTGTAGTTATATTTATGTATACATGTACCAATGCTTTGGCATGCAGTCTTTGGCATATTTCTATACTATGTATATATTTATGTATACCAATGCCTTGGCATGCAGTCTTGAGCATATTTTTATACTATGTATATATTTATGTATACCAATGCCTTGGCATGCAGTCTTTAGCATATTTTTATACAATGCATAATTATATTTATGTATACCAATGCTTTGGCATGCAATCTTTAGCATATTTTTATACAATGTATTTATTTATGTATACCAATGCCTTGGCATGTAGTCTTTAGCATATTTTTATACAATGTATATATTTATGTATACCAATGCCTTGGCATGTAGTCTTAAGCATATTTTTTACAATGTATATATTTATGTATACCAATGCTTTGGCATGCAGTCTTTAGCATATTTTTATATAATATATATATTTATGTATACCAATGCCTTGGCATGCAGTCTTTAGCATATTTTTATACAATGTATATATTTATGTATACCAATGCCTTGGCATGCGGTCTTTTGCATATTTTTATACAATGTATATATTTATGTATACCAATGCCTTGGCATGCAGTCTTAAGCATATTTTTTTACAATGTATATATTTATGTATACCAATGCTTTGGCATGCGGTCTTTAGCATATTTTTATACAATGTATATATTTATGTATACCAATGCCTTGGCATGCAGTCTTTAGCATACTTTTATCCAATGTATATATTTATGTATACCAATGCCTTGGCAATCTTTAACAGTCTATAACTGTTTTGTGTCAAATTCACTGTCGTTTTCGAAAGTCATTATTCTAGTTTCTTTAGATTGGGGCATATTGTTTTTGCCCTGTCTGTCTGTCTGCAACTTTAACCTGGCTCATAACTTTAAACCAGATATGATAGGACCTTCATATTTGGTATTTGCACTGATCATGTGAAGCTGAACACCATTATGCAAATTTCACTAAGGTCAGGTCAAAGGTCAAAAGTCAAGGTCACAGAGGTCGAAAGGTCAAAATCTAAATTTTGCTACAGATTGTTAATTACAGTTGCTAGAGGCTTGATATTCTATATTTGAATAGATCTAATAAAGCTTTATAGAAATCCACACAAAAATATTGGTCAGTTCAAAGGTCAAGGTCACTTAGTGCAAATTTGAAAACTTTATGAAAAACTTTAACATTGCCTATATCTTTTCAACCAGATTAGATAGGACCTTCATATTTGGCCTGTATATTTATTGGGCATATGAAGCTGAACAGCATTATGCAAATTTTACTAAGGTCGGGACAAAGGGCAAGGTCAAAGAGGTCAAAAGGTCAAAATATGAATTTTGCTATAGCCAGTTGATATTCCATATGTAAATAGATCTAATGAAGCTTACAAATCCACCCAAAAAAAATTCAGTCAGGTCAAAGGTTTAGGTCACTGATTGTAAATTTGAAAACTTAAACATTGCCTATATGTTTCCAACCAGATGTGATAGGACCTTCATATTTGGCCTGTATATTGGTTATATGAAGCTGTACAGTATTATTTAAAGTTCACTTAGGTCGGGTGAAGGTCAAGGTCACAGAGGTCAAAAAGTGTAAATCTAAATTTTGCTATAGCTCATTAATTATAATTGCTAGAAGCTTCATATTCTATATGTGAACAGGTCTAATTGAGCTTAGTACAAATATGGTTAGGGTTGATGGTCAAGGTCATTGAGTGGAAATTTGAAAACTTCAACATTGCCTATATCTTTTCAACTAGATGTGATAGGACCTCCATATTTGGCCTGTATATTGATCATATAAAGCTGAACACCATGATAGCCATAAGATGAAGAGTTTTTTTTTGTTGTTTTTTTTTCGAACCCATGATGATAGCCTCAAGATGAAGAATTTTTCTTTTATTTTCGAACCCACCATGATAGCCTTAAGATGAAGAGGGATAATAGATAAAACTGATGTTGCTGTAAGTTGTGTTATTTGAAGACACAAATGTTTGAATAAGGGACCGACCATTTAACCTGAAAAGGGGGGGGGG